>JAUTYZ010271405.1:0-16263 GCA_032273725.1 Panulirus interruptus
GTTGGATGAACAGGTGGGTTGACTGTGGACCGACTACCGCAACCAGGATTCGAACCTATGCGCTCGACCCCCCTTGGGCGGCCCCATGAATGCGTTACGGTCAGGAAGGCTAACCATCACACCATGGTGTTTAGTTCCCCATTTATCTGTGACCCTATGGTAATCCTTTTTGTGTATTAGATTGTATTAGCTCAAGTAAATCTTTTATGGTGTATCTTATTCCTGTATTATCAACTATACTGCAGCACTCATAAAAATTGTTGGCAGATTTTTACAGTGCTTATGAAAAAAGTGAAATATGTGCATACTCTTTGCCATGTGACAAGGATAGGGAACAAGTAATTAGAAATTATTTACCATTAATTGTGGGCAGCAGATCACTAGGAACTATCAAAGGGTCAGAAAATATAAAGTAATGGAAAGTAGCAGTGATATAGAATCAGTTATAGGAATATATAACAGGTTACTAATTGGACTTACTTGTAAATAAATAAAGAGAAGTGAACTGACAGGGAGAGAAAAGACGGTAGAGGAGGGAAATCCCCTTTTTTGGCAAGAGACTACTCATCATATTTTGTATTGTACTTCACAGATAACTAGGATATGAACTGGAGGCCTTTCTGCAAATGTAGATAAGTAATTGGTGCCATATCTTTTTGTATTGTGGCAGGGGACCTTAGTGTGTGGGATAGCGAGGGGACATAGCAACATCAGTGCTCGGGCCCAGCGCTTCCGCCTCAACCCTATCCTTCTGCCAGCCTCCAGTGCCAAGCTTCCTCCTTCACCGTCAACTCATCTGTGAATATATATGTTAAAGAAAAATCTTCCTTCAAGGTACAGAGGAGTCATCTCTCTCTATGCATATGGAAAAGGGCTCTTATGAAACAAATCTTGTTTCATGGGAAAAAAGCTTTCACCGGTTTGTCATTGCCCCCTTCTTCCCAGTGGATGAAAGGATCATCTTTCTCATATGCACCTCAGAGGAATCTTACCCCTCTGTATGGGTGTGAAGGACAAGTTACCTGTGCTGTGCACTTTTTATGGAGTGTTCCTTTCAGTCGTGGTATGAAGTATAATGATAGATTTTTTGACATTTGGTTTCACCTGTAAAAGTGCTAATGGCCATTAAATATAAAAATAAGATACATTTAAGAATTTTCATATGACAGGTATTTTATTATTGGGAACAAAGTATGTGCATCCTTGAAACTATCCTTCATTATTCAGAAAAAAGTTAAAAAAACATTAGAATGTTTGTTTGTAACTTGTCTTTTATAATGTAGGTGTCCCACACTGACTGCAGGAGCACCAAACCTCCGATCATCAAGGCTGTGATGAGGTCCAGTTTACTCAAGAGGGTTTGAAGAAGCAGTCACCAAGGATGGACCATTTTTTGTAATGGATTCTGTATATTCATGGAAATAACATATTTTGGTCAGAATGTTATTTTTTGAATGCAGTGAATATAGAAAAGCATCAAAATTTAATCCCTGCTAAGAATTAGTTTTTCATGAATCTTTAGAGATGTTACCCTTGTCTTGATGCATTGTAGTTTTTATGATGGCAGGAAAAGTATTAAGCTCAAATAAGCTCAATTTATTACTAACGTCCAATTATAGCTAATGTCTTCATGCGAATCCAGCTTGACAATCCTGGTTCATATTATTATGAAACATTATAGATTTAAAAGGAAATCATGATAACTGGATTTTGTATCCAAGAAATGCACATGAGTCAGTTGATACACTTTGTTTAATAGATAACTGGCTGTTTCTTCCAATGCATATTATATGGTCTTCCTCTGACCTCGGTTACTCTTTTCCTCTTTTAAAAAAAAAAACTGTGCGGACATGATCTTGAAATTACTGACATTTTAAGAATACTAACATATGTGGTTAATTAAAAGAAGAGCAGGGTACTTTCCACAAGTGAGTTAACTCACTTAAGTGCATCACTTGGATGCAAGCCTTCTTGTATACAATATCAGAATGGATGAAATTATTTATCACTTTCCTATGCCAAGAGGTTACTTGTGTCATTCTTGTTGCAAGTAACATGTCCTCCTCTGGTGATCCAGCCATTTGTTAAGGTACAATTCCCTGTAACTTTATGTGTCTTGTTTCCTCCTAAGAGTTTATAGGAGGCAACATTAGCACAAAAGTCTATTCTTACAGTGTATTCCTACTTACAAAGTTTGCATCAAATATCCGTCACTCGTGGACAAGTAATGCTGGACTTCAGCCCCTTTATGAATTAACAAGACATGGTAGTTATCTGATATATAAAAGTGATTAAAAGGCAATGCTGTTAGGTTTCAGTAAATGTGAGTAAAGCAAAACGGGGGTTGACTTCGGGTTTTCTAACTGTTGTAGGCTTATTATTAATGGTATTTACATCCAAAGTGCAATACATGATAACTTATATAATCCTGTTGTTTGAAGATTCATCAGTATTTTCTGTGGTTATATGTATATTGTAAGAAGCTCTTGACCAGTACATATGATGTGTACATGTTTTGTCTTCGAATTTAGGATGGGCTTGTGATGATCATAGATAATCAAAGTTGTATAGCACAGTAAATAAGTTTATGTTTGTACCTATGTATGAATCCAATGATAAATACATATGTTTATATGAATGATCATTTGATGTAATGATTTTTTAAGGAACAACTTTTTGTAGCTATGCAATCTGCTAGTTTATATGGAATGACAGCTTTGGTGTAGTTAGTACATACTGTCTCCATTTTTACATGTTATTGTTAGTGGAAGTTTATGGAAAGAACTTGTAGGGAATTCAGTAAAGTTATATTTTGCATTATAATTTATATACGTTACGATACATGAAAGCACTTTGAAGGTGAGAAAAATCACTGAGTATGCTCTCAGTATGGGAGGAATGTTCCAGTTTTAACATAAGATATATCATAAGTTGCAACAAGATCTCAAATCTACCAAACTGCCTTAACTACCAGTTTTATAACATCATATCTAATGTTGAATTTTTCTTGGTTAAACTTCAAGATTCTTAGTTAAAGAGGTTGTGGAAACTGATGATGTAGTTTGGCTAGTGTGGAAGAGTAATATCTTAAAAGTTGCCTCTTGAATGCCATTATAGTGTACCAATCACAGAACTGATTGTCATCCAAGAAGTGGAGCCTTTGGAGTTATCATTCCCTGATTGGTATACTAAAGAATGGACAGGCACAGCCTACTATTTGACATTGGTGTCCAGATGAATTGGTTCCAGTTCCTGCCAATGAAGAGGAACTTTTTTATCCAAAGTTCTGTTTTTGTTTTGTACAAATTCAAAGCCAATTTTTGTAAATACATACACCTATCCCTTGCTTTATGTTGGGGGTTATGTTCTGTGAAAACCTTGCAGAAAGGGATATCGCATATAATGAACCAATAAACACATAGAGAAAAATGGGTATTCTGTTGCACTTTCTACCGCACACAACCGCATATTAGTGAATTTTGACCGCATAAAAAGAGAGTGGTAGAAATAGGTTCCTCGCAGAATAGCGAAATCACATATAGTGATCCCACATAAAGCAAGGGATGGGTGTATATGGCAGATTTTTCATACCCCTACTGCTGTAAGGTGAAATTCTTATTTTTCTTGCTCTATGCATAACCATATTTCCCTAAAAAGTGAAAGTACAAATTGGTCTCTAGAATTTATTTCATAATCAGGTTGTGTAAAAGTTATCCAGTCATGGTCATAATTATTTAGCAGCCAAGAACTTCATTAACTACTTATGGATGCTCTAATACATTATAGTACTCAAGTAAATTGCCTTCACAATCCTCATTATTCAGTTGTTTTTATCTTTTCTATGGTACTTCATAGTATGTAGGACTTTGATGCCTACATACTTGTGCAAATATGACAGGGAGAGGTTGAACTCCAAGATTATTTATATTGTAAGCATTGTACTTGAGAACTATTTTTGAATCTAGGCCGTATATCTTTGAACATGACATGACTGCAAATTATGAGCTGTAGATGAGACTTCAGCAATGCTCACTTTCTTAGTAGTAGCAAACAAAAGATGACCCTTCTTGGATATCATGCTAGCTCAACATTGCTGATGATCCCAAAAGTTTGAGAGGTGTCAGACAAGGGTGATTTGGCAATGGCAGTGCTCAACTAATTACACATTTCAGATATTTAATAAAACATCCTAAATATTCTGGTTTGAGTTTATGCTACAAATATGTATGGGAGGAAGTTGGAGGCTACACGACACTGTATTCCTCCCTAAATTACTTGATTTAAGGAGAATAAGGAATTTCATATAGTTTTCCATCCTCCTAGGATTATCATAACATTCTGTACAAACCTAGAAGGGCACAAGTTTAATTTTTTTACTGTGTATTATATTATGGTGTATACTTCGACATAAGCCTAACTTGGCTTATATTTTTATGTAAGAGGTCAAATTTTTTTTTCTTTCTCCTGGAAAATGTCTTTTGTTTATAAGGTATTCAGCAACAAATTAATGTATGCTATGTATAGTTCATACATTTCCTTTAAATACCTCATTAAGTGGTGCGAATTTTTCAAATCTAGCAATTAATTTGGACTGATTTACAGCCACTTTACTGTGTTAATGACCATTTGATGAATATGTTCAATAATACCAAACAGATTGAAATGTGACTATAAGAGTCTTCCTGTTGTCTTATCATTTTAAATGTTATGGAATATTTTGTATCATGATACCACTGTCCTTTGTCCCTCTATCTGCCAACTCCTTTTTATTGAGGAACCTGCCAAAATGTTAAGCATGTGGTTTTAGCAAGAGTATTGCTGAACTTTTGGGATGATTTTATGTAAAGATAATAAACGTTGTGTGCTGTTAATTCTGTTGAAACTTCATCAGGAAAGCAGTATTTTGATTGTACATTTTCATGTAGAATCATTCATAAATGGTCTAAGATAAAAATGTTTATGAATATTCCAGAAGACTTACGTCTTTTATTGGTAATGCTTCTAGAGGGAGTATAGGCATGTGTGCTGTTGTTTTGTGTGTGGTTGTTGTCACTTAGGTTGCACACTCCAACACCTTGATTATCAAGGAACTAGTAAACAGAAATAATCTTGTTATTAAGAAATATTTTGAATTAAGTTTTTTCATTATTCATTTTTCTGCATAAGCCATTAAGTATGCAAATTATAAAGCAAAAATTCAAATATGTATGTCTTGGATGATATATCTGTTCTATATATTCACAATAGCTAGATGCTTAGTAATCAAGATTTTCATCAGCTGGATTATAGATCACCAAAATCATTATTGAGTAGGTGCAATATGGAGCAATTCAAACTGTATTTGCAAAAAGGTCCTGAAATTTGATTTTTTACATCAACTAGGTCCTAAAGAGTGAGGGCTTGGTACATATAACACAATTTCTGTATATTATGTTTTTGTTAATTGATATGAGGTAGTGCTCAGGGGTATTTGTGTGTTTGTTTTTGTGAAAGATCAGTCCAGTGAATGGTGATAAGGTGTAGAATTTTCAAGAAGAATGTAAGAGCACTTGGTATGATTGTATTCAGTTGAAAACTGACAACTTTAGGTTGAATACGTAGATGTTTAGAGTAATTTAATATTTCCAAAAAAAATGTTAAGCAGTAGTTTTGAAATTAAGTACAGTGATGGTTCATACTCTTGGATACGAGCTGTCATCTCCAGTGGTTGTGAGAGGCAGAACAAATACAAATGCGAGGAAATATGCCTTAAACTGGCAATGCATTTATAGTATATGATAAGGTAAGTAACTTGTACTCAGTATAACCTCAAAAAATTGGTTATACATCCACGCATTTTATTTGTACTGTTCAGGTTCAAATCTTGGACTGAAAACTATTATTACTACAACAGTATTAAATCAGCAGGCCCACATTCATATGCAAATCTTAAGGTTTTAGGGATGAGCTTGGTTAGGGAAAATGAAAGGGATCGTTTCACTGATTAATGATGGTCCTGAAAATATCTTGATAAAGGGGTACAGTAGTATTCATTAATATTACGAAACACGTTAATAAAGAGTGGCATGTATTGGGAAGTAAATATTTTCAAGTTAGAGTGAAAGAGTTAATTTATTTTAGAACCTGGACTTTTTATTCTAATGCTTTGAGAAAATGGATTGAAGCACCTCTCACCATCAGTAAATACTGAAAATATAAACAAAAACAACTTGCATTACTTTTTGGTGATGTTCATAAATATTCTGCATCTTCTTTTATGTTCATTGTTTAAATATATCTGGGTTTCTTATAGGTTGTACCGCATTAACTAATGAAACAAGGGTAATCTACATGAATTTCTTGGAACAGCAATTCTTTAGTGATATGAAAATGCTAATCCATTATAATGAATTATAAAAAATTTCATGATACAAAATACTGTTCTCTTTAATACTATTCTCATTTATTTTGGCATAAATTTTAGTCCATAAAATGAATAAACTACGACTAGTTTATAAGGCAAATAAGGCCTTTTTTTTCTGTTCCTGGTGCTACCTCATGAACGTGGGAAAAGTCGAACAGGTGTAAAAGAAAGTAAAGACTAAGATTAATAAATCGATAAGTAGATAATTTTGTTTTCCAATTAATACTTTACTTTTCAATCAAGCTGGCCACAATTGGAACACACTACTTCCAACACAAACCCACCTTAACATGCTTGGCACCCAATTCTTTGCAGCTGCATTGACCCATTCCTATCCTAACCATTTCTTGACCACCCACTAATCTTCGCACCAAAAATAAAAAGTTCACCCAAAACTCACACTTCAGCCACCTTTGATCACAGATCCCTTACTTCCAGCAGACACCATATTGACAAAACAAGTTCACATTGAAATAACTCAACAAACGCTAAAGAAATGTCTTCCCAATCCAATTTCGAACTTGAAAGCGTGTTCCTTAGACAAACGTGAGTCACACTCCCATCTACACAATGGACACCACTCAGCTCTTCAACATTACAAGTATCAGTCCAACATATCACAGGACCCTTCTTGCCCAAGATGCTCTTTTCACATTGAAGACACAGAACTCCTACATTTCTGCTAACTTAGTCTTACCCTGACCAAAGACTTCAATCAGAGGAGTCCTGGGGTTGCAAGGCTTAAAGTGCATGTGTGGAAATAAGAAAGTGAAAAAAGCTTAAGTCAAGAATTTATACAATAGAAGCTTATTTTTACTCCAAAAGACCGCTGCTATTAAATGAATAGCAAACTTTTATTCCATGTAATACCAACAGATGCTAATTAAACACTTGTTATTTAGTACACTGAGACTTGAACACCTCTGCTTTTTAAGAAAACTTGAGCAGTGCCATTGATTATAAAATTATTTGAATGAAGAACTAGTGTAAACATAGATGCCAAACAAATAAACCGATAACCTTTAGCTAACTGTTATGTATTGTTATTAAATGCTTAAACAATCTTCAAATATGTTTCAAATTAAAGTTCACATAACTGCATAATACCTGCTGATGCAAAACAATCATTGCAATGTAGAATGAATAAAACTGAACTGCGTGTTTCTCATATTTTGCTTTATTTGTATGCTATCTTATAATTTATTAATCAGTTTCATATATTATTTATTTTAAAGGGAAGACTTGGAGATATGATGCATTTTCCGTTCACTGGTTTCCTGTTTTGTTATGTATGATGTATTTGATTTTAATAATTGAATCCATTTATTTTAATCTGTTCTAGAAGTTTCACCTAAAGAGTCATACTTCATTTCTTTCTCTATGCGGCTTCCAAAGACTCAGCATGTGTAGTAATGTAAAATGGAAACTTTTGAAAACATTAGGAAAAAAGACATTTTCACTGGTTAAGAAATGCTGAGAGTAAGTTTGGATATTTCATATTTTTTGCAAAGATTTTTCTTATTGAGTGGTTGGTAGTACTGTGGTTTATTTTTCAATTGAAAGGTTAATTGGAACTTGAATTCTGAAGCTTACAGGTTGGCAGCTTTGAGATATGCACACAAGGCACAAAAACTTTTTGCAGGTATGAAAAAGCCACAAAATGCTGTATCATTCTACTCTACCTTGGTCTCTTTCTTTCTGTCTGTATTGTGTACTGCATGCTTTTTCTCAGAACACAAACTTAGGTGACAAAAGCAGAATTTTCCTCAAACATTCTGATTGCTGATCTTCGTACTTACAGATGTGGACGACCTAACAGTAGTGCCCAATAAATTCTTACATGATTTACATAAAGTTTCTTTATTTATTACATATGTGAAGTCATTACTAGGTACTGCATTATGTTGAAATACATGAAAATAAAGAATATCCTAAGGGTTAACTTGACAAGTATATGCAACAGTGATATCAAAATTTTCTTATTACATTTTGCTCTGAATATCCAAAATGTCTATTGTTAATTTAATGCCAGGTTTACCTCCAATTGAAATGTACAGTTTGGTGAAGAGTGCTTTCAGGAAAGAGGCTAACATTTATAGAAAAGCCACTTGATTTCTGGTTTTAATTTGTACGAGCTGCCCTCTGAAAGTATAATCTGTAGGAGTTATCTCCTGTGAAAGGTGATTTTAATCTCTATGTCTCTCTTGTATATAATATTATCATTCTTGATAGAATACAACTTCATGAAGACATCAATAACATGTAAAGGTTTTTATATGCATCTGGGCTTGGTGAATATGCTGTGATATCCTTTGAATAAATATATAAATCGTATTTGTTAGTTTCAGTACACACAAGTGTTTCCTTGGCCTTTTCTCACTTTAAAACACACTGTAATCTTTGATTCCCTACTTCAGATGTTTGTTAACCAAAGATAATCTGTAATATTTGGTTTAAGTTTTCTTAATACAATGTTTTATTTTCAATGTATTTTCTTGTTAGTACCTTTTGTGAGTTAAAGAAACATATTCAGACGAAAAAGGCTTTGTTTAACGGAAGATTCACAATTAGTTTTCAATGCTAAATGGTGTCTAATAGATACCTGGAAATTCTTTCTCTAGTTAGTCGATAATGAAAGTACTGGAATGGAAGATTCATTTCTTAAATCTAAATATTGACCCAATTGTGGGTACAAATAACAATTATACAACTTTACTTAATTCCTTACTAAATTCCTAACGTGTTTATGATTGTTGCCCACAAAAGAAAAGATAATGCATAGACCTCATTCTCTTCAGGAATTAGAGTATTAACAAAAAAGCATACAGGTCGTGTCTTTATAGTAATTCTCTCCAAATTCAATCAATTTAAATATCTGCACTATCGAAGCACTCATTTTTTTATCAACTTCAATAATGATACCACTACTCTGCACCTCTTAAAAACTCTGTCTCGGTTTTTTGCGGTGTTATTTACAATCAAACTTGTCTACACTGTAGACATAGTCCATACTGATGTATAAAGATCAATTCCCCACATGGCATTGAAACAATTTTTTTCAGATTTTGCTCATTAATATCTGCGGATATTACCAAAATCAATTTTCTTAAATTTTAGATGGCATACAGTTTTCTCAATAATAGGCATTATTTCTATTCAACTTTTCACATTTATTACATTATTATTGTATAAATCTAGCACAACTTTTATGAGGCTCCTGGAGCCTAGAGACATCAGTTCCTATGGAAACAGGTTAAGGTGAACTCCTTTAAGGTGAGAAGGACCTTGTTGACACTGTACCCTTTTCCATAGACAGACAATGATACAGTCTTGAGGGTGACTAACTCATGGTGTTGCCACTTGCTGGTGGAGTCTGCTAACACTTTATTAATATTATAAGCAATATAGTTGATGTGATGAGATGGTCCAGTATAATATTGATAATGTAAGCTAAACTGTTTAACCAAAGTAAATTTTTTGTTACATTCCAAAGAAAGAAATGTTTCACACATCTACCATTTACTTTGTCTTTTGCTGTGCTGGCCCGCTGGACTGTGGCATGGGGACCCCAGTTTTACAAAACTTATTTCCACAAAAGGTATATTCCTAGATGTACTTGATCAACCTTATATAAATGGGAACAGAGTTGATGATAATAGAGAAGACAGAATTACAAACCAATATATTTCTTTATTACTTTTAGTTTTTATATTATTTTTCTAAACTTGATTTTCCACTATGCACTCATAACTATGTATACAAACTAGTGTTAGGAAAATATTTGAAGAATGTCTGTAAGATTATTTCCAATCAAGAAAGTTTAACTGGAGTTCATAAAATGAGACTACTTACATCACTTGTCATGTTCCTGTAACACATCCTTTTCTTTACACCAAAATCTTTACACTCTGGTCCAATCTGAAGAATATTAGTTTCATGATAAGTCTGGATATGTATAGAGGAGAAAACTGAATTAGTTACAACGGTTTCAGTTAGGAACAAACATGAAAATTAAGGTTGATAGGTGGTCACTTTCTTAATTTTAGAAGTGGTGATTATATAAAGGCTGCTTAAAGGTTTAGTCCAGTGAAGTTCTTTGATGAAAGACGACCCCTGAGATGCCTCATGGCAAAAA
The DNA here is from genome assembly GCA_032273725.1 of Panulirus interruptus. Taxonomy (NCBI): domain Eukaryota; kingdom Metazoa; phylum Arthropoda; class Malacostraca; order Decapoda; family Palinuridae; genus Panulirus; species Panulirus interruptus. The sequence continues at coordinate 10,539 of JAUTYZ010271405.1, forward strand.
AGAGTTACACTGATGTATCAAGTAATGCAAAATAATAGATACAAAAATTTTCACAATATTTGTAAGTGTATATGTTATATAGTAACTGGAAAGTGGATGGTAAAAGAAACAAACATTAGTAAATTGGTAAATGAAATGTAAGTATAGCAACGTACTTATACCTGGAGTAGCATTTGAGGGTTCTCTTCTCCCACAGCCTGGGCTGGTCTCAGGCTATTGGTTTGGCTCATTGGTTGACCAAGCTGTTGGACTCAACTTAAATTTTCACAAATCAGTGAAATAAGATTCATCATTCATCAGTGCTTTGTGGATATATGTGTAGAATTAAAACAGGTGGCTAACACAGATTAAAATTATTTATAATTATAAGTAAATCAGTGTGACATATGTTTCTAACTATGATTTCCAAACATCCTTCTACATTCATCCATATTTGTTTGTGTTTAGCACATTCAGTATTATCCCTCACTCTTTTACCACAACATTTATATGACATTTTTCAGACCATTTCATTTAAAATTTTATGTAACACAGTCTAACTGTCTATCATCTGACACTATTCACTTACATTCCTGTAGTTAATTTCTTGACATGGAATCATTACCAATTCAGGATTACTAAAGTTGAACATTCCAACTTTCACCTTATTTTAGATGGATGAGAACTAACAACCATGCACCACTATAGCATAACAGTTTTACTAGACTGAATTCCTCTGTCAAAGACAGTTTATATCATTAAGATCTTAGACCATTTTCTTGCATACGTAACTAGCATCCCTTTAAAAATACTTTTCAATTCAGCTTGTCCTACATTTTTTGGTGAAAACTGTCAGCTGGCAAAATGTATTATATCCAGTGAAATCACACATCTGTAATTTCTTACATTATTAATCGATTTGCAATATTTACATATTTCATGTGGTAGCCCTAATGCCAGTTGAGGTACTTTCAGATATGAATATTGTAAAATTTTTGTAATGGTATTCTCAACCAGTATGGGTTATCTTGTGAAAGCTAGTATGTATAGCCATATGATGTTAAAAGGCACTTAAGACATTATTTGAGCATAACAAATTGCATTCTTCCTAAAAACAATTTTTGTTAGAAAATATTATCATACAGTGGTGTAGCAGATTCTGACAATCTTGTATTACCAGGGAAACTGCAGTTTGTAAATTCCTGTTCTGCTATCAAATGATGGGGATCAGAACAACATACATATCCCACAACAGTAATAAATCCAGCAACTGAATTTGATACACCACAGCTCTTTCTTTTCTGAATACTTCACATGCTAAAGAGAAGCGAATGATAATGTTTCCCTTTTGTTGAACAAGGTATCCATACAACTTCCACATCTCATGTTCTTTTTATTTCTACAGAAGTTTACGACACTTATTGCCCTGCAGTGATAGGATGTGTTTAGAAATTTGAATCCTTTTCCAAACACACCTACAGCCTTCAGCTCTCTCTAATGTTACTACAGTATTTTACTATGACACTGTTACCAAATATTGAGATATTTTTCCATGTTTTAGTAAATATACTGTTTGTAAAAAGATACAAAGAAAAATACAGCTTATATTAATTTAGAATTTTTTCTAGATTTATATGCAAAAAGACATTGTGTACTTCTAATAAGAAAAATGCTGTTGCATGAATACTGGTATTGTAAGAAAGCCACTGAACCAAATTTGTCAGTATCCGTGATAGCTAACTTTCATCATAACTGATCTCCATTTTCAGTCTACATATGGTGTAATGTGTGTCTCAGTAAGTGTCAATAATTTTCATGTTCAAGATTTGTCATCTGTATGTTTATGTCAGTCTGTAGTAATGCCAAAAGAGGTCTTGTGATATCTATGTTACATGAACTCTTTCTAGTTGGCAAGTATTTTCAAAAACATAAATGGTTAGTTACAGTATCTGTCAGTGGAGTTAATATGAAATTATGTAGGAAATGCACACAAAGTCCTTGGTCCATACTTTGCTTAAATCTGTTACTTAACCAAAAAGATTCTGAAAAACTTCCTCTGATGACTTTGCAGTACACCAAATATTGACTATTATTACTGTACAATTGTCACATTCATTCACCTGATCATAAATTCCAAGCAAATTGCATCATAACTTAAAAGAAAGAAAGTATATCCTCACTGTGGGTCATATGATATTGGATCAATCATTACAACATGGTTACCTACGAGCAAATATACTCTGAATACATCTTCCATAAAGTTAAGTGTCTCCATATATTTTATTTATTTTATATTTCCTTATCGATACTTAATTCTATATTTTTTGTTTCTATTCACACGGTGAAGGGAGTTGCTACTCTGTTTGGTCCTGATAAATGTCATATGCTGGAATGTAATTGCATCATTGACATGTTATTAGTTGAGTGAATCTAGTCTTGACAAGTTGTTATACACTGTTGAGTATTCTTGCCACACATACATATTGTTAAGTGTGTGGACTTGTACTAGTTACTTGTCAAAACTACTGAGGTGTGTGATTTTGCAAGCTGTCACCAAGTGTCACTTCATTCATCTTTTAGTGTCTAAGCAATGGGGAGGGGGGTTATTAAAAAATCTAAAAAAGAGCAATATTTTAATAACTGTAGAGGCTTTCGTAATATTAAAAACAAAAAATCTGTATGATTCAAGAAAGCAGTACTGTATGGTTCAATGAGAACATGTTGTGTGCGTACACAGTTGTGTAAGTCATCATTATTCCAATAAAAGGTTTGGGTGTTCATGGAGTTTCTTTATTTCATACTGAAACAAGAAAAAATATTTTTTGAAAGAATTACCAGAATGGTTGTTTAGGATAATTTAAGAGGATGTCAGTACATGTTTGTTTATCTGTCTGGTATCTGTAACTTCATAGCTAACTGTGAATGAAATGCTTTTTAAAGCCTCACAGCCCATTCATACACATCCTGAACTTATTTATAAAATGAGAGAGTAAGAGAGATTTCTGTTCTAACTAAACTGCTGTATAAGTCATTCACTTTTCACAGTGTTTTCCCCACACTAGAGTTCTTCAGAATTATTCATACTGCACACTGAACTGAGCTGTCATCTGGGACTGGCACCTCTCCACATGCACAAAACTTTCACTACACCTGATCAGCAGTCATTTTTCTGGCATCTTATGAAGCATCCTTGGGTATTAGATCCTCACTTGCTGCATCTGTCTATATTTTTTCTGCAGTCTGCCTGTCCTACAATGTAAGGCCAAAAAACACTATTGAAGTGAAGAATGCCTGTTCATCAAATGGAATGGTCCTCCATAAAATTAAGTTACCTTTGCACATTAAAGGGGTAACTATCACTACTAATAGGTGAGACAGCAGGTCTTATCAATTACCAATGTGGAAGAAATCTGAGGAAATGAGTTTTACATGTCTTATGACTCTGAAAGAATATGAAATAAATAAAAGATAAATGAGACCTGGGAGAATTTCAGAAATCATGTTGTGTGTGCAGTATGTAGATAAAAAAAAGGAGTTGGTAAGAAAGGAATAGCACAGTGGAATGAGGGGCAAAGAGCAATTAAGGAAAAGAAATATATGTGTGAAAAGATGAAGGAAGGACATGAAAAACTTTGACATACAAACAAAAAAGGAATATGAGTCAAAATAATGAGGATGGGTAAAGAAACAGGAAAGAAGTGGATTACAAACTTCACTGAAAATATACGGACGTTCTTATGAAATTAACAGCTGAAAGAAGGTGGACTGAGATATCTAAGAAAATCTCCCTTTGATTCAGATGAAATATATTTCCTAGGGAGCCTTGGGACTTGAGATATTTCACTACTATCACAGGAGTGATATAACATGACATTCCTACCTTCTCCACTTCCTTTCCTGGCCCATTTAATTTGAGTTAATCCTTTCCCATACCATTTACCCTTTCTCTTGTTCTTAATTTGTCATAGATTCCCATCCTACAGTGCCCAGTAGCCTTGATTTGGTTGTCCAGGTGTCAAGGGAATATAACCTTTCCTACATTTAAGGTGGTTTTCCATTTTAGCAGCAGACTACCACTGATAATACAGTCAGAAGTCAACAAGAAGTAATGTAGGTATTACACACTTCAGGTAAGAAAAATTTTAAAGGACAAAATTTTGGATGGTAAAGGACTCACCAGTGATCACAACTGTTGTGGCACAACACTTCAAGTAACCCAGGTCAGGCCTAAGTCACCATCCACCTTCACCTTACACACCCACTCTGAAATGATGGAGTACAAAATCACAGTAACTCAACAAGATTATTCATACTGGTCATTATGTTCAAGAAAGTAGCATTTTATTGCTCTGACAGTTGTATAAGTGGAAGCCAGAGAAAAGTATTTACTTTGCAACAAATCATCTGAGAATCTGGTGGACTTTAGAAATAAAACATACAACAGTACAGTGTGGAGGCAGAACATAATACATGCAGTTGATGACCATACTACTCTTATGGGGAAAGGGGTGAAGAGGCACTGGTCAGGCATTTCGTCCTATACACATTTATTGCCTTAACAACAGAAAGAAAGTGTTGAAGCACATGGCCAGCTTGGCGCCTAAACCGGGATTAATATTTCCTTCCACCTGTCACCGATGAAAATTATTGATAGTTTTTCAAAGACTGAATATAAAGTGAAGCTTCACCCAAAAAACTGAACTTTGATTTAAGATACTTCATAAAAATTCCCTGGTCTGATTGTAATATCATCAAGTGAACTGCCTACAAGCTATATACATGAAAATAGAATTCTACCTCTGTATTCCCTGCGAGTCGTTGAAGGTGACTTAAGGGGGTGGGAGCAGGGAGCTGGAAACCCTCCCCTTTTTGTATTTCAATTTCTAAAAGAGTAAACAAGGAGCTAGGTGGGGAGTGCTCATCCTTCTCAAAGGCTCAGATTGGGGTGTCTGAATGTGTGTAGATGTAACCAAGATGAGAAGAGAGGAGAGATAGTATGTTTGAGGAAAGAAACCTGGATGTTCTGGCTCTGAGTGAAACGAAGCTCACGGGTAACGGGGAAGAATGGTTTGGAAATGTCTTAAAAGTAAAGTCGGGTTGGTGAGAGTACAAGAGCTAAGGAAGGAGTAGCACTACTGAAGCAGAAGTTGTGGGAGCTGTGATAGAGTGAAAGGAAGTAAATTCTAGATTGATGTGGGTAAAACTGAAAGTGAATGGCGAGAGGTGGGTGATTATTGGTGCTCATGCACCTGGTCATGAGAAGAAAGATCATGAGAGGCAAGTGTTTTAGGAGCAGCTGAGTGATTGCATCACCAGTTTTGGTGCACGAGACCGGGTATTAGTGATGGGTGATATAAATGTAAAGGTAAGTCATGTGGCAGTTGAGGGTATAATTGGTTCGCATGGGGTATTCAGTGTTAAGAATGGAAATGGTGAAGAGCTTGTGGAGTTGTGTGCTGAAAAAGAATGGTGATTGGGAATACCTAGTTTAAAAAGAGAGATATACACAAGTATACATATGTGAGTAGGAGAGATGGCCAAAGGGCATTATTAGATTACGTATTAATTGACAGGCATGTAAAAGAGAGACTTTTGGATGTAAATGTGCTGACAGGGGCAGCTGATGGGATGTCTGATCACTATTTTGTGGAGGTGAGGATGAATATTTGTAGAGGTTTTCGAAAAAGAGGAAACAATTTTGGGGTGAAGAGAGTGGTGAGAGTAAGTGAGCTTGGAAAGGAGACCT
>JAUTYZ010271406.1:0-10130 GCA_032273725.1 Panulirus interruptus
CGACGCTTCGACCCTCCAGCACGACGCTACGATCCTCCAGTACGACGCTACGACCCTCCACCACGATGCTACGACCCTCCAGCACGACGCTTCGACCCTCCAGCACGACTCTTCGACCCTCCAGCACGACGCTACTATCATTAAGCATGACGCTACAACCCTGCCCCTCTGCTACAAAGAACGGACCAGAAAACTGTGTTTCTGTTACCAATCGTGTCATTGAGATAAACATCTTGACTACAGCCAACCTCTAGCTTGTCTAACAGCACGACAACCACACCTACCCTGTACAAAATTCATCAGCATGACAACTACACCAAAACTATAACTTGTCAAATAGTTTTGTAACACCTAAGCTTCTAACGTCTAAAATCTTGGCAATTACACTTTAGCTTTTAACGTGTTAAACAGCTTGATAACTGTACCTACGCTTAACCTGTCATTAAATCAGCCACTTCATTTACAAAATCAAAAGAGTTAAACAAATATTATAAGAGATGAAAGTATTTCTATAGACAGTTCCTGTCAAGTTCTTGAGCTTGAAAACATTTTCTAACTCTGCCAGCTCTGTGTCCAGGTACATCCCCGACACCTGACCACAGTTACCAAAATACATGAGCAATGTGACATGTGTCAACGCTGGAGAACTGTTGCCTGTCCCGGCGAACAGTGGTGGGCAGCCAGGACAGGTGGTGGGCAGCCAGGACAGGTGGTGGGCAGCCAGAGACAGGTGGTGGGCAGCAGGTAACACGGAATGAAATAACATACTGCTGTTGACAATGGCGGTGGAGAGAATCCTTTCCGGTGTTCACTTGCTAACGTCAGTGACACAAGAAATGAGGACGAATACCCCAAGCAAAATACTGAAGACAAGGAGACAAACAAGAATAAGATACCTCTAGTGATGAAGGTATAAATAATGATTCAGATGGTGCAGAAGGAAAGGTGAGAGGAAACCTCATATAAATTTTATAGGAAGAGTGTGTACGGCAGGCGGGAGTGAAGTGTTTGGCCCGGTGACCTTGGTAAAAGGTCAAGTTCCTTGACCTTATGCGAGAGCCAGGTAAGGGTGTGCAGCTTGGCTCTTCCGGCACCAGGTTCCCACAGCTAACGACCTACAACACTTGTTTTTCTCTTACTGTCTCTTCACTCTTAAATCTCTGTCTGTCTTAATCCATCATTATCTATATTTCACCGTTCCCTTCCTTCCCTCTCCGTCCCCTGTCTTGCGAGGACACTTACCACTCTTCCCTTGGAGCACAATCTCAGGGTGATGCTGGCAAGTTGTGGGACACGAGAGAGCCAGATGTGAGCCTGGTGATGCTGGCCAAGTGAGGGACCCGACATAGCCAAGGGTGGGCTGCTGCACCATGAGGTGGGGGCGGGTGTGGGCGAGATGGTCACCCGCCAGGGAAGTGGAGTGACGACATGGTCGCTCCCACTCTGCCTCCCTCTCCTCCCACCGGCCAAACACCACCAGTTACTGGCCCCTATGTTACCCACGACGAACGACACTTACAGTATAATTATCAAATTAACACAAAATTAACAAGCACACTCCTTAATTAAGAAAATAATTGTGTGCCCTAAAGAGTGGGCGTTGAGGATAAAGCCTCACCAACCAAGCCACCCTGGAGACACATTTATGTGTGTGTGTGTGTTAGTTCCATAGTCTAGAGTTTTGGTGCCTTCCTGACCACACCTGCGTAACATACCACACGGGCGGCACACACCACACAAACTATACAGAGGATCTAAATCTACAGGCTTAGTTAACGTATCTGTGCCACAACTCATGGTTTCCTAACACTTCTGTTTCACAATCCATGTTTTGCTATCAGTGCCAAAATTCATGTTAACCTGACTCGTCTGTGCCACCAAACACACGCTTTTAATCACGACACCTGTGACCTCAACCTCCAGAATAACACTGGCATCACATGAGAAGAATGATGTCCACTCCCGCCACCAACATTCTTTACTCCTACAGCAACCTGTACAAGCTATGATAACCGCCCCGGTTTACTATCATGGCTATCATGGTTATCTTTCAATGCTACCTGTCCAGTATACCTGTCACGGCTACCAGTCATAACTACCCGTCCAGAATACCTGTTAAGGCTACCAGTCCCAACTGCCTGTCCAGACTACATGTCCCACTCATCATTTATAGCTAACCTGTCACTGGGGCACTACCCCAGCGTCCCTGGGCCGGCCTGGCCATCACTACTCCTACCACAATATACGTACATATTCTACAGCAATATATGGGAACTACAATATGTTTCTAAACCTGAGGCATCCCCGAGCGAAACCCAGCTCCTTTAATTCTTTAAATGTGGTGAATGGTGAGGCATACCAACACAAGGACATTGTAAACCGCTGGTCTACTAATATATTTCATATACTGATTGAGGTAAACTAATACAGGGAGTCTAACCAGCTGGTATACTAGTATATCACGCATACTAACTGTGAGGTATACTAATACATGGCGTTTGTAACCGCTAGTTTACTACATACACATATTGTGAAGTCAATATATATTGTAGAATACAGCAATTAGGACGTTTGTATTCTTCTGGTATATCAAAAGGGCGTTACCATATACAAGGCTTCACCAGCATGTATACTAAACAAGGGTTAACCAGCTGGTACACTAAACGGGGCCTCACCAGCTGCATTACGCGAGCCTTTACCAGCTGGAGTACTGCGAAAGGCTTTACTAGTTGGTATACAACACGAGGTTCAGGTGGTATACCAAATGAAGCCTCACCAGCTGTTATACTAAATGAGGATCAAGCAACTGGTACGCTAGACTACACTTCAGATGGTACACTTAAGTAGACCTCCAGCTGGTTTGCTATACACTGCCTCACCAGCTGGTGTTCATTTTGCCCATATGTTAATTATGTATCTAATTTTCTTGCCATGATTAAGATAATGAAAACCGGTAATTGCATTACGGAAAACGATAAGGTCTGCCATGTTTATTGCCTGTGTTATGAGGCAAGGGATGAGGGTGCCGTCTTTACTGCCTGTGGTATGAGGCAAGGGATGAGGGTGCCGTCTTTACTACCTGTGGTATGAGGCAAGGGATGAGGGTGCCATCTTTACTGCCTGTGGTATGAGGCAAGGGATGAGGGTGCCATCCATGTAGCTGGCCTTCGATATAATTGTGTGTCTTGGGATTTCCTGTGAGAACAATATTAGAATGCGGGCTATGGTTTCCCCAACACTAGGGTGTTGCTGGCTATTGTCCCCACAACACCATAGTGCTGTCGGGTACTACTCCACCATCTTGGCAGCAGAATGTCATATCACCGGTGTTGGGCTGCTGATACAGTAGGAGAGCAGCAGTCAGCAGTACTGCCCAGCAGGGAGGGGAAGGGCCTGACACGCCCGCCGCTAGTGCCGGCCGTGAGGGTGCCTCCTCCGTGTCGTCACCATCGTTCGTCTTCATCCAGTACTGTAACAGCCAAGTGTAGCAGTTCTTCTCCAACCGCCCTCAACAAGAATGTAACTGTACCCGTCCATGGACAATGGGAGTCGCTACCTGGATTCGTCTGTCTCATTTCTATCTTTAAAAAGACGGTAAGTTCATCTGCTGAGGCAAGGGGTAAAGTCCTACTGTGCTGACCACTATTTACTCAACACTGGCAAGGAGGCTCACATGAGAGTTAGAAGTTCCGACCAACTTGTGGAAGACGGGCGGCGACTTCCATCCTGGGAACAAAACTTCTAAATCCGGGCAAGATGGACTAGGATGGGCATAAGAGCAAGTCAAGGATTCTCCCCCCTCTTCCCTCCCAGGAATTAATACAACGACATAAAAGATCCTGAAACTTGCATTGTGTCCTTATGAACCTCCGAATGACTTCACAGTTTCTAATTTCCACTGCAGTTGATTTGTTTCTTTGTGCTCCACTGTCTCTTGTAAGCACAAATACAGACAAAAAGACAAACTTGGATAAATACAGAAAAAGATACAGAGAAACAGACATAAACACAAAGGTTTACTAAATTCTGGTAACTGTGGCACTGACCTGCCTCATTATGAGGCTAGCAGGTGTCGTCTTGTGAGGCTGGCATCAATCTACGACAAAAATCACATACCTCATAATGAGGTATGTTATGAAGTTGACAACTTTATGGTGACGAGAGTCTTACATGAGTAACGGAGACCCACTTGTCACACCACCTGGAGACTTGCACCTGTCTCATTAATAGGAACCTCCCTACCTTCATCATGGCAACCACCTGACCTAACTGTTACCACATTTTCATCACACACACAAGTCCCGAAAACGACACAGGAACCTGCCTCAGGTACTGCACCCATAACGCCCCACCAGCGACGCTCCCCGTGTTCTCATGCGCTTCTGCCAAGTGACTCCCTCCCTGTAGGGAGCCGGCAACCAGCCTTATAATAAGTCTGAGATGTGAGCCGTGAGCCATGACACCAGCTGTGCTGGGATAATTGCCCGCCTAATCTACTGGCCTCCTCCAGCCATATTATCTTGGCCAGGAAATTGCTGGGGTTTCTCAATGACCTTTAAATCTTAGAGCTTCTTCCACTATGGCTGGTGGCGTGGTAGTCCGCAACTGCAGACGTGTAATAGTAACTCGCCGATTCGAACCCTCTCAAAAGGATAATTGCTGTATGTAACGGGTCTTCGTTTTTTCAGTAAGGTGATCATTCAGCTCATGCGGAGTGTGAGGCGGGGCAGTACACGCATCTTTCGTCCAATGTAGTACGGTGGTAAGACGAAATGCATTAGCCAGCGCTACATCTTGGGAAATGTCTAAACTTGGCGACTGTTACTGCTGATGACACAGTGACATGGAGTTACAATGAAAGATCAAAATAACGTTTCAGTCAGATCAATCACTGCAAGCATAGAAACAACAACGACAAAAAGCAGGCACCTCAAAGCTTTACAGCAGGGCAAGTCACCCTCCTAACCTCCTTTGGTACTTCATTGTATTTTCCTTTCCAGTTCATGTTTACCGGACACAACCACTGGCAGATGCCGGGTTTCTCAGTTCATCAATCTTTGCAACACTGTGATAACCAAATTGCTTGTTTGTCTCATGCACCTGCTGGTCTACCCTGCACTCGTCCTGGTCTTGGCCTGATTCTATTATCGTTTTCTTGAAGGAATTCAACCGATACACTCTAAGATTTTAACGCTACGCCAGCACTTTCTTTTACCATTCTGTTTGGTCTTGCTGGGTGTGTTGTCTCTAATATATATTTAAGACTAAGTAAATGGTTTCTCTGTCAGAGCTACTCTTGGCATGGTACTCCTACTGCTATAAACACAACAAAAAAGTCATATATATCACAACAAATGCTGGTGGAAGACTTCAACACTACGAGAGGCATTTCTCTTGAATCTTTCCGTATGTGTACATTATAAACAAACACATTTTGGAATAAATCTTGCAAGTTTCCAACTTCTCTGGTAAGAACACCTGAAGATGGCAACCAACTCGAAGCCTCTTACGATTTTCTTGGATGGTATGGTCTCAAGTGTTTCTCTTTGCCCAGGATATTCTTGGCTATGACCAACTCCTGAGGGTTGGCGCACAACTTGTTTCCCTCACCGTTCTGGTTACTCACCAGAACTTGCTGGCTGAGTTACAACAAAACTCACACTATGTGGATTATAGCGAACCACAAAACTGCTACAATCCTAGCAGGCTTTCATCCTGAAGGCCAAGTGTTCTGGTCCTCCCTCACACCTCGGAAAGTTAGGCTTCACGTGACTGTCTGCTTGGATTCGACCGCCTAAATTCTTGAATTACAGCTTTTATAGAAAATCTAATAACACTGAACTATACGAGTCCCGTAAATCAGAGCAGTATTAAGTACTCTCCGACGTCACGAAACATTAAAAGATGGTTCCAATAATACTCTGGGCACCGCACAGAGATCATGTAACAAGTCACCAACTAAGGGCCTGGTCGTAACCTCCACAACCACAATGTTTGACAACAGTGACGTAAATCATGTTCGTGCTTCCACTGTCGTTATTTTTCACTATAATATCAATGCAATTTGCATCCATTAAAGTATCATCAACAACGAATTTCATTTTGTCTGCCGTGCGTGGTAACTGTGATGGCTACGTAATGACGTTAATTATAAATAATTATCAACATCAGCATTGTGAAAACATTAATATAACAGCAAACATTATACGTAGAACCAACAGCTTACGTCTCCTGTACGTAACAATACCGTCATTATTTCTATTCTCGATCCTTTCCGGCCACAAATTTGCCTACAACTGTCTCTCCGGAATTAAGACAACAGAAAACAATCTAAGAATATCAATTAACCCAAATACAATTTTGTTTACAAATGCATTTCAGATTCAATATCAAAAACATATTTACACGAATTACATTCAAATACATGGACAATACATGGACAATACATGGACAATACATGGACAATATATCTTCTTAATCAAATGACAATACTTACCTCACAACAGAGGCAATAAAGACCATTATCCTTTCCCTCACAACAGAGGCATAAAGATGGCACCCTCATCCCTGGCCTTATAACACAGACATTATACAAAGCGCTATCATTTCTTGCCTTATAACACTGGCAGTAAAGATGGCACCCTCATCCCTGGCCTCATACCACAGGCACTAAAGATGACAAATTTCATCCCTTGCCACATAACGTAGGCAGCAAAGTTGGCACCCTCATCCCTTGCCACATAACGTAGGCAGTAAAGTTGGCACCCTCATCCCTTGCCTCATAGCGCAGATAGTAAAGACGGCACCCTCATCCCTTGCCTCATAACACAAGCAATAAACATGGCAGACCTTATCGTTTTCCGTAATGCAATTACCGATTTTCATTATCTAAATCATGGCAAGAAAATTAGATACATAATTAACATACGGGCATACATACTGAATTACCAGGTACAAGACTCTTACATACTGAGCTAATAAGGTAAAACGCTCTTAAATAGTGTACTAATAAGACAACACTCTTACATGTTGAACCAATATGGCACAGTGCTCTTACATATTCTCAAATTCATCACAAAATAAATATTTGTCATTTTACAAAGTCGTGATCTTTCGCGCAGAAAATAACAATATCTGGACGTAAATTTCCACAGCAAAACCTATCATCAGTTATTGTATATAAACGACAATACCTATTCCTTAACATAAATATCATCATATTTACCTCTATCATTTATAAAAAACAAACCTATTTACCTTTACCACGTATAAATATAATACCTGTTTCTCTTTATCATAAATAACAAACCCATTTATCTTTATCATATCCAAACAACATCCATATTGACCTTCTAGACAGTGTCGAGCCACTGGTGTTGCCTCAGCTGTGGCATCATCACACCTACTCACCATTTACTCACCTCTCATGCCACACATACATTCTATAATACACCTTTCATACCACACATACATTCTATAATACACCTTTCATGCCACACATACATTCTATAACACGTCTCTCAAGCCACATGTACATTCTATAACACACCTCTCACGGCACACAGATATACTAATCTATAACCTGACTCTATGTGAAATACTTACCTGATTCAATAAGACTTTTCCAAAAATGCTCGTTTCTTTTCATTTGATCTGGGCCAAAATGTCAACAATTACTCGCGGCTGCCACCACCTTAACGATGCTATCGCTCCACATACGTTTTATGGACACAAATTCTGACAAGTTAACATTTTCATTAAACTGGTATTATATCTGGTCCTTCCCTGGTGTTCCCCAGTCCCTGGAACACTGGTCGTTTCCTTGTACGTCAAGTATCATTCCCAAGTCTCTGGAACACTAGTACTTCACTGGTACCTTAAGTGCTACCCCAGTTCCCGGAGCACTGGTTATATGAAGTACGTAATGACGCAGCAGCATACAGATGTAAGGCGGATATCCTAGAGTAAGCAATAAACAAAATACAAGACAAGAAAATGGAATCATTAAAGAAAGAAAATTTAAAGAAAGATGTACCTTTATCAGCACATAAATACTGACCACACGTTCATTGTTTCTCCCTCAAATACGCCCTCGTAATGACGAACACACTTATATATGTGCACACAGACACACACACACATACACACACACACACACACACACATAAAGACATATACAGAACAGAGAAGGAGCTTTCCTCCCAGCCCCACCCAGGAACGTAGGTAATTACCTAAAACAGCTGCTCATTAAAACATAACACAACGACAACAAATGTCAATTTACACACATCTCCTGTCAACTTATCTCACCTGATGGATGGAGGCCCCGGGATGGGGTGGGGGGCGATGCTGCTGCCTTCTCCTGTGCCCTGCTGCCCCCCTGCTGTCTGCACCCTGCTCAGCAGGGCAGGGGGCTCTCTGGGCACTCACGCCCATCCTGTGCGCTGGGTAATATCATATGGAGATTACTACAACGCACTCCGCGAAACGCCACTTGCACGACGCTGAGGACATCCGTCCAGCCACCTTGCGACGCCCGTCGAGATAACTAATCCGGCCTCCACGACATCGTGGACCACCGGTTACGTGGTATCGAGACGCTGTGACACTCAGCCCGGAAAATGGTCTTACGATGTTCACAGCAGCTTTTCGAATCGGTTAATCCGGCCTCGATCAAGATGGATCTTGTGTTCCGTTGGGGAGAAACGCAAGATATAACTTTCAATTAGCATCCGGTGCAGTATCAGAAATCCAGATATCAGGAATCCGGAAAATTTAAGAATTCGTCAAATCTGTCACGGAATTTTCCTTTTTTCTTCAAGTCTTATTTTCTTAATTAGTAAACAGTTGCCGAGTGTTGTAACACTGTGCATGTACCTAGTATGTGACAGCACAAGAGAAGTATGGGACATCGTATGACGAACTAACTTATTGTAGAACAGGTTAAGACATTTTTCAATATATTTTCTAAACGTTCTCAATAATCCGGAAGATAAGAAATCCAGCAATGTTCAGATCCCAAGGATTTCGGATTTCCGGAGTTGCACCTGTACGGTCGGTCATACTTCCTCCTCCAGAGTTTCTCAAGTTTTTACCCGAGATAAATCATAACTTTATGAGAGGCCGGGGATATAGCTATTTCAGTCCATGATCTATAAATTTTCGACGACCAAATTGACGTAATAAATCTCCAATGGCTCAAACAACCGTGATTTCTCCTGGTGCCGGCTTCGGCGGAGGCCAGGGGGTGGATGAGGCCACTGGGTACAAAACGTCCAGAAACGCAGAGAAAATCTCCGCTACCTGAAGCACTGGAGCCTTGCTTCAAAGGTCTTGGTTATCTCTAACATAAGTTATAAATACTAACCATAAGAAACGCCTAATTCCCCCTCCGGTCATCCCAGACCTGACGAATACGGCCACGGCAGGACACAGGTCAAGCTCAGACGCTGCGATGATGAAGATCATCTCGTCCGCTGAGGAGAAGCTGTCGAGCTTGGCCGAGTCGCTCATAGAGTGGCGAACTGCAGACGTCCGCCGCCGGGCCTTCCCTCCCCCAACCCCGTCCTCTGCATCTCCCACATTTCTAACGAGTGTCGTTGAGTTGGTGATCAAACACAGGTGTATACCAAAAACTTTGATTGATCAAAGCCCTTCCGCGGGTGAGGCAATCATACACCTTCAGATCTAACTTACCGATAAGTCTCTCACGATCGCACAGTCCTCCTGGGCCAACAACATCTGGAGACATAATTTCGTCACTGATGTACCCGCCAAAGCTCCACAGTCCTCCTGACACCAGCCTCTGTAGCGACTGGTGCTCATCCCGACCACAGCAAGATGAGGGCGACATCCGACGCCACCCTTGGAGTCACCTTCAGTAATCTCGGCAACGTAAAAAGTGGAAACAAAAACAAAAAAGCCGAATTCCCCAGCGTACAATATCCGGGGCGGGGGTTTGGTAGGCCGTCATGCGAGGGGGTCAGCGATTAAGCCATAACTGGGTCGTCGGCACCGAGTCTTAAAAGCCTCGTACACGAGATTTTCTGCCGCAGGTTCGGAACAACCTTTATGAGCCGCGACAAAAGCGGCTTCAGAGCGGTTACTTTTCGTTTTGGTTTACTGCCCCC
>JAUTYZ010271956.1:0-10126 GCA_032273725.1 Panulirus interruptus
GGTACCCCTGTACAATAATACCAGAAGCATCTGGCAAGTGGTGCGAGTACACATAAATATTACAAAAGGGCTTACTAAAACATAAGGAAATAAGGACCGTCCGATCTTCTTTACTGCTCTTTATTTCTTTACTTCCACCTCCATAGCGGAGGTGCGGAACGAGACTTTACGCCAATGAAAAGACTTTACCATCAATGACCCATCTGGAAGTCATGATATATATGTCTGTGTGTAATATCTTAAAACCCTCTGTTGATGACGTATGTTTTTTTTATTATTCCAGTATCTCCTGCGAGCGACGATTTGAAACTGTGGCTCCTTATTTGCGTCTGTGTCGGGCACAAGTCCCGTTTCTTACGTAAATTATTTTTATTTTCTTTTACATTTTTTTTAATTCACCCGAGATGGCCTTGAGTGGGGAGTGATATTTGCCCGTGCCATGTCGGTCACTGTAAGGAAAGAAAATATTTGTTTGTACCGAGGTGCGCAGGCTGAACTTCGTGAATTGGGTTAAGCTGTTATTGTGCAAGGGAAGTAGATGATGTTATTTAATGTTCAGTTCAAAACAAAATGAGCAAAAAAACATTTGAAGGTTGACGACTTGGGTTTTCAAGAAGACCTTACTCACCTTGCGCCGAGGTAAGGAAATCGAGCTAATGACGTTTAGTGTTGGGGATGAAGCGCAAGACTTGGCTGTCCCACGAACAGTTAAAACACTTTACATACGAAAGAAAACAACACGAATGAATAGAAGTGAAGCCTCGGCAGGGGGATGTAGATAATGTCACAAGATATTAGTTAAAACTCATTAAGTCAGGAAACGGGTGCATTTTCATGGATCCACATTACAGCTGCTCACATGAAAATGTTTGGGTTACAACATCTGTACACAATAAGCAATTAACAACAACAACACTTCCCGCTAACCTGACAGAGAACTCCCTCTGACATCAACACACCCAACCCCAACACACCCACCTACGTATATATCCACCCAAGACACTAATCACACACAATCATCGGTCTTAACACGTTGCAGAAGCCAGTGCTCTTACACACATACAGCATACACAAACAGAGAGCATCTGTACTGATGGCTCTCTCTCAATTCTGTTACTTTGAGAGATCGGTTGTACTACAATTCTAATTTGGCTCAATTTTCCCAGAGAAGAAAGGGACATACGAATATAATCTTTATGGATCTACCTTACAATCTACATTGTTCCGCATACTCATCGCTCTAGAGGTTGCAGGAACTAC
Organism: Panulirus interruptus; assembly: GCA_032273725.1. Lineage (NCBI taxonomy): Eukaryota > Metazoa > Arthropoda > Malacostraca > Decapoda > Palinuridae > Panulirus > Panulirus interruptus. The sequence continues at coordinate 1,261 of JAUTYZ010271956.1, forward strand.
TACAACCACAGAAAGTTTAATGATCTCTGACTGTTAATATATTATTTGTTCTAAATGCCCGGAGACCAGACTATAACATGTTTGTCTCTGGAACCAGGTACAAATATGTGCGCACTACTGTTAGAGATTCAGGTCAAACTGTTGTGGATTCCCTGTCGTACAGGTCTCTGAGGACACAATAATATTTGTCTTAGCTAATCTTGTATTGAGGGAAGAGGATGCTGGACTTAATATTGGGATGTCGAGATGAAGCTGAAAGACTATTACCAAGAGAAAACTAGCAGGTGAATTTATATCAATTTGCGCTAGAAGACTGCAAAAAAGACTCTACAACAATACACCAGTTCATAATAAAGAATTATCTTAAGTATAACATATATACAGAGAAAGTTTGAAGATCAGTAGACGCCTAGACCAAGGGTACTATCGGCAGTATACCTTCTACAGTAATGTTCATCAAATAAATGTACAGTGTCTGGGCAGAGTTATGGAGGTACAGTTGAACACGGTGTCGTATAACGTGAAAGAAAAAATTCAACCTATCAAAAAATGTCTGTACCAACTCTGTAAGAAATGGCACAACGCTTTGATATTAACGGCACCTGAAATTTTGAGGCTGTACCCGTTTTTCGCATAAAGTCAGTGATTAAGCTACGGTAAGAAAATATCAAAAGCTAATTCAATTAATCTACACTGTAACAGGTTTGTGATTATGTGGCCACCGAAGCGTAGCAAAACGTTGCGATGTTTTGCGCGACCACTGACAAGATGAGCGAGCCCTTCACAATAAACTGGTACGCTGTTAGTGGAAACATTACATTACTCTGAAGTTGAGGACGCGATTAAAAAGGAGGTACGAAAATGAGTCTATCATTTACTACAAGAACCAAGGAAGAAGTTTCCCCTCTGAAGAACAGCTCAAAAACCTCAAAAGAAAAACTCTTAAAGCAAACTTGGTAATGGGCTTCGACGAGTCAAGTGGACGTTGTGAGGTAAACTGTTACATGAAGTTTTATCCAAAGTTTGGCTTAATATCCAGGGAGAGAGAGAGAGAGAGAGAGAGAGAGAGAGAGAGAGAGAGAGAGAGAGAGAGAGACCCAGCAAGAGCACATAAGGTGTCACCTGGTCAAAGACAGCGAGGGTGGGCATCGTTCAAACTTTACTCGTTGTATACACCATAACTACGCCAGCCCCGGAGGTTCCTTAATAAAGGGGAGGAGGGAGGGAGACAGAAGCCGCACCCCAGGTGGCGCCACTCAGGGTTACGTCTGCTGCTCACCAAGAGGGAACAGCAACAGCTTCACATGTGAGGAGAGGAAGACAACACGGTTGATGTACTGGGGAGGTACCGTGTATCGTCAGTTGATGTGCTGGGGAGGTACCGTGTATCATCAACCGTCGCACACCGTTAACTTAAATGTTAAATGCATGTTGAGAGGTGAAATTTGCCTGTTAATGTTCATGTGTCGATGATTCACGTAACAGTACATGAAATGGACGGAACCTGCGGTAACAAGTGTGCTGTATCACTACGTTAGGAGTGACAGGCATCGTGTACTGTGTGGCAAGTAGCGAGGTTATAGTAGAACAAATTCGGCATGTAACGTAGGCCTGGATGCATTTGATGACAACGGAGGGGTGGCAAGTAACGCCTGCTGGAAGGTGAACTGTGGCAAGTAACACGATATCATGAAGGATTATTTTATAATGTAACATTTGCTTGGAGGTATATGGTGGAAGGAGAACTATGGCAAGCACCGCGAGATGATGTTTAAGTATAGCACGTAAAGTGTGGTTACAGTGAATGTTTATAAGTAATGTGTGTTGGCGGGTGACGTGTGGCGAAAAATGTGCCGTAGAAAGTAGTGTGTGGTACCGGGTCTCATTACCTAGGAGACTTTTTTTTTTTTCCTTATAATAGCTTGCTTCCAGGATTGTTCTGGAATTTTTTTATTAACTTCTTAAAAAAGGATTACAAAAATCTGTCCGCTTTTCACTTTCAGAGCTTCGTTTATGAAACAGCTGATTATAGCAAGAAAAAAGTTTTGTAGGGAATCACACTTCCCTATCTACGCTTCATCTCTACATTACTACAAACACTTGTTCAGCACATTCCACTGCCCTTCATTTCCACGATGCAACTACCATAGTGAAGACACCGAACTCCAATGGCTCCATTAACCTGCAACTGACCTGGAGAAATATTTAGTTAAAAAAGTTTCCGCTGCTAGATGATGGACATCAATTCTTGTCTTCTGATACCTGAAGGGGATTTACCGTAAATTTTGACGTCCAAGGAGTCGTGCATTTACTCAGTTCCTTACCCTACGATCAGGTGTTCAGAAAATCAGTTTTACGCCCCAGTATCCAAGAAAATGGATAATGGGCAATTATTTCTTTTTTTCCTGACAGTTTACAAAGCTTAATAAGGAAGACCTGTCTCATATCTACATAATCTTGAGCTCCATTATCTGTAACGCTTAGCAGTTTTTATGCTTGTCCCATATTTACCAGAAATTTAGTTTCCTACCAAGATGAGGCAAATGCCTCTAAAATTCATAAGGGAGAAGGCAAAACCGTGTAAGAGTCTACGCAAGACGATCCACACTATAACGAACACCCATGGGGAAGGAATAAAAAACAGAGTTGAATCTTGACAAGAGAATCCAAAACCCAGTAAGAGGCTTGAAGAATTCAAATCCTGATCCTGACGGAACTCCAAGCCAGAAAGTTTCAAAATCCAGTCAGTATTTGAGGGAGGATCTACATTCCAATAAAAATCTAATTCAAAACCCAGTATATAACTAAGTAAGATTCTCCGAAGCTCAATACAGATTAGAACTAGCTATTAATCTTAGCAGGTTAACCTAAAGCTCAGAAAAAAAGAAGAAGTTTGCGTCGGATGATCGAAAACCCCAGATTAATTGCAAGTCGCAGGATCCAAAACCTAAGAGAAAGAATAAGAGCAAGAATCCACAACCCGGTGAAAGATTTAACCGGGAAGAACCAAACCAGTAAAACTCCAGGCGGGAAGATCCAGAATCCAGTAGACATAGATAAACAGACCACACAGACCCAGGGTCCAAGCGAGGTGGTCTGGCCTTAAACGCTACTAAAAAAGAAAAGAATTAGCAATCCCCTTAAAAGCAGCAGAAGAAAAGGATAGCAAAGCACAGTATATACTGTGACTGCTGGGAGCGGAAAACAGATAACAATGTAGATAAGATAAAGAGAGAAACTTGAGCAGCAACATCAAAAATATTGTAAAACTAGAAGTCGAAGAATCCAGAACTCAATGAATATTTAAGCTGATGAATCCAAATCTTCAGAAAAATCCAAAATAACATCTTTTCCGTCCAAAGTCCAGTAAAAATCTGAGATCAAACGTGATAACAATGTAAGCAGGATGGTCAAAATCCCCAGTAAAGATCAAAATCTAAGATAATCTAAGCAAAACGACCTTAATGTCTTAAGACCGAAAACATCTGAGCAAGAGCATGAAAAGAAATAAAAAAATAAACTAAAAGTAAAATTTAGGTAGGGGAGCATGAGCATAAAAAAAAAATCTGGGTAAGGGGAGTCCTTAACCTAATAACCTAGTCAAATCCAGGGCAGAACATTTTAAGCCTACGGAAACAAAATTTCGTACATCAGAGCGAAAAAGCAAAACGAATTTAGCTCTCCCCCTCTGCTATTAAGCTGACCCTTTTCTCATATAGATCTGTACTCGTATACGTTTTTACATCCCATCATTTGGACCAGACAGACTCGATGACAATGACCTTGAAATCTATCTCCCCTTTCCACGAGTAGTGGTGGATGCTTTGTTCTGGTAAAAGGAAGAGTTTCTTTCGCCTTTTTCACCACTTGCAACGTATTTTTTTTTTTCTATTTCTAACATGAAGAAGATTAAAGCTCGAAAACAATTTCATTTGGCAAACAAAAGAGTATTTCAGTCATTAATTATAAAAAGACTTCCCAGTTTCTTTCCAAGAGGATTCAGATCATAATTTCTTTCATTCGCTTTCCCTCCCTGCATACGATGTCAGCAGCCAAGTCAGTATGTAATCTAAGTAAAGAAAATCTGTAACCTTACTTCACGGACAACAAAGTACAGACCACAAGGTCACAAACTTTATCACCTTTATTAAGTTCAATCCAATCTTTTTTGTTTTTGTTTTGGTAATCGATTTTTTAAGATTTTAACATCTCTTCACTATGTTTAGAGTTTCTCGAACTAACATTGTGTTGTGAATTCAATGCATGAAACCGCTTCAAGGTAAAGCTAAAGGATTCTTTAGCGAGTATGAGTTCCGCACAATCGTTGGGCGTGGCCTCTGTGGCTTGTACCAGCACACGATCGGCGACGGATGAGGTGCTGCTGCTCTCTGTTTGGACACGCAGCGTGAGGATGGAGAGCAGAGCAATGGCCAGTAATCACTAACGATTGACCATTTATGTTTTTTCCCGCCACCCTTCGAATACGCACATCACTGAACATTTGAAGGCCAATGGGCAGAGGGCGGTTAAAATATTTCCCAGCAAAATTTCAAAAATTTTCTATTTACCGGTTATTTCCAAGTAAACTAAGCGTATATATATGGAACGCTACTGGAATCAAGATATATACAGTAGAACAAGACAATTGAAGACACTTCAACTTAAAAAAGAAAAAGTATTGTCATTATGCCTATTATTTCGACTATATATCACCCGGTGACAATAATCGACTATGATGCATCACAAGTATTCTCACAGAAATTCTTGAAAAGACTGGAGCCTCTGTGCTGCGACTGACAGCTCATTCCTGTTTCTAAGGCTTCGTGTGTCATGTTCCTGTGGCGAGTTTGGCTAGGTTAAAGCACAATAACAAAGAACAGTCCTATACCTACCATTGTGAATGTCATAGACAATCCTATATAAGCAAGTGCATAGTTATGCAAGTGAACAACTCAGATTTCTGTTACTTAGGCTATGTTGTATGTCAACTACTGTATTACTGTAACTGTTCTTCACTTGATGTACAACCAAGTGCATAATGTATAAACCATACGATTTGTTCTGTAAACATCCCTGTCTATCTAGATATACCTCCCCAATGTGCTTATCCAATGTGTGGAAATATCCAGCCCACCTTGATCTACAGCTCTTTCATGATTAGTTAACCAATAACTATCATGACCTCCCAGTTCTGTATTTATCTGTAATACCTCAAATGTGTATTTTCATCCGCAAGGCTGCCTCAATCCAATAAACCGTTATATTTCTATCAATTCATTTATCTATCTAATATCAGGGAACAACACGAATGTCTCGTTCAACTGGAAAATTGCATGACTAAGGCGGCTTCCGAGGGTGGAGTGGTTGGTGTTAGGTGCCTGACTCGTGTCACTCGTTTCGAGACAATGCGTGACGTCCAGCACTCACGGTCGTCTGGATACGTAACAAACGTTTCAGCAGAGACTCGTCTTCTGAAGAAGATCAGAACCGAAAGAACTGTGATGCCTTCTGAACCATCGCAGGGGAGAAACAGTTAAGTTTCCTTGTTCTCATAATTACACGTGACCGAATATTCCGTTCTTAAAACCTAATTCTCCTTATTGTAATGTGACTTCCATTATCTGGAGAATATTACTGGGATGTCAGCACACCACTCGATTACTGTCATGAAGTGTTAAGAGTCTGTTGGTGGAATACCGTTGGAGACAAGCTCTTGCTGTTAACCCCGTTCGTGTGTCCTAGTTTCTATAAGGCAGACCAATAATAACGCTCATCAGGCACATTAAACATTCATGGCGGCACAAGTCTTGAGATCTTTGAATTTCGTTCATGGGAAGAGATCCCTTTGGAAGAGCTGAAGATTCTGAAATCTCCATATTTCTGGAATAGATATTCCGCGACAGTTTTACGGCGACGAAAGTTTCATGGTCAAAGCCGCCTGATCTAACGCCTTTGAGACGATAAAATAAGCATTAATTGGATGCAAGCAAACCCCTCAACTCATCAGAGGCCCTACAAGACGTGTGGATAATTTTTCTTTTTTTCCTTCGAAATGTTTGAGTGGAGAGTCTAACACTGAGCATCGTCACAAGATGTGTCTATAACGTCATCACATGCCTCACTACTTGTATGGATAGTGACATATCAACGGACACTTATGACCAAGCAAGCGTATAAAAGTCTTATGATATAAAAATGATCGATCAGCAACACTTTGTGCTCGCCTATACATCATATCTCGACATTCATGCGCATCATTTTTAAGTGTGGAGGGATATCCTAACCCAAATATCTTCATTACTTCAAATATTAATACCTAACATTAACGTAGCATGGACGCAGTGCTGAAGGTCTGTCATTAAACTGGCCGTCCAATCAGGTTGAACCTCAGGCAGTGACCAAGACGAGCTGGTCCAACATCGTTGAACGACATCAGCGTCACACACCCGTCACTCATGGGTTCCTCGCTCACCGATTAGTGCCCGAATGTTACTCAAATCCGCCAGGTTATGAAGCTAATCTATCCTGGGTAAAGATTAGATATGTTTATACAAAGAGGTATGAATATAGTACAAAGCGGAACATGCTAGACTACTTCATTTTTCCAGCGACAGTGTACGACCAAGCCTGCGGCAGTACATGTATTATGATGTAGTCTTTTTTCTCCTTCTAGCGAAAAAGTAAACGTCACCGCCGGCAGCACAGCTGGTAATTACGCCCCTCGGAACCCAGCTGTAATAACTTCCCATTAACCTTCCTACGTCTGAGTAAAAGTACTTAAGTCTTTAATGAAGGCATAATTAGCTTCACAGTCTGAAACCAGAGAAGTAGTGAGTAAAACATCTCGATGATGTGTGAACGTGGTCCAGCAGTCTGACTCAGTGATCAAGTAACCTGTTGACGTGTGGTAGATATCCCGATGATAAACAGGTGGGGGTCTAGGATCACTTCGAAACATGACTGGCGCGTCCGGTCGCTCTCGATCTGGGGTATGGTTGCTCGCTGCCACTCACCACTGTGTAACAGTCTCATGGTTACCACTGGTGGTGGCTACGGTCTGCAGGTACTTTATACAGGTCAACGTGATCCTCTTTCTTCCTGGTAGAGTGTCCTCATCGTAAGTTCCTCATTGAACACCCTTACGACTTCCAGACGTCCAGTTGTTCCGTCCACTTCCAGTTTCTGTGCAAGAACGTTCTTCTAAATTCACAAATTTACGACTGTTACATGTAAACATTATATTCATTATCGTTTACGCCGAATCTTTAACAATATAATACCAATAGTTGTCAGTGTGTGGGCACATAAACACATACACTTGTGTATTACACGAGTAATTTTTACAGATGAATAAATTGCTGGATGATATAAAAAAAATGCAAATAAATATATGGAAATGCAGCAATAGATATTTTTCTATGCAGCGCAAATCATGCATGTAAGAAAAAAAATTCTTCTTTTCGTGACTCAGATGCAGCCCCTTGCCTCCATGACGTTCCTCATATTCCAGGCAAGGAAATTATGTCAATTTGCTCGCTATCACCATAATTCATGGGGGGAAATTTTTTCCCAACGGTCCTTGAGAGATGCGGCAGAGATAATTAACACATGAATACCGGGCATGTGCTTGGAGGCGCCTGCTGGTAGACGTGTGCCGATGCAGTTTGTCACGCTGTTTTCGTTTCGATCTTTTTAAGATCTTGTCTGTATTTTCTAATCTTGGTGGCAAGAGGGTCGGACACGACTAAATGCATAAAAGAAAGACAAGAAAGACTATATAGTGTCACTTAAGAAAACTGTGACAAAGAAAACCGTTTCGTTTATTAGTCACAAAGTCACCGATAAATATAGAAATCATCCGTTAAGCTATGGATGAGCTCAACAAAACTTTATAGAACAGCTTGATTTGGACACAGTCTAAGTACGGAAAAAAGTGAAAAAGAGAAACTCGCTTCTTCATTTAAATTAAAATAAAATCGATACTTCAAGATGATGTGTAATGGAGTTCACGGTGACCGTAAAAAAAAGAGAATTTTTTTTTTCATGGAACCTCACATATTCCAGAGGCTGGAAGGTTCCTGGACATCTTTGGCGGAAGGAATCGCTACTTCAGTGGTTACTCCAGGACAACAGTGGTAGACTCTGAAGATGACTTCCCCAAGCTCACTGGTGGCAGGCTCTGAAGATGACTGTCGTAGACTCACTGGTAGAAGGTTCTGATGAGGCAACCAAGACTATAGTCATCTCCCCAGTCCCAGTACCTACGATAGTCTCCTAACTCTCCGTAATGAGCTGGGCTACGGACGAATGTACACGAATCAGTTCATTTGACTTGGATGTCTCATAATATACGTTCTTATGTTGGATTTAACAGCCAGCGACCCATGAGAGCTCGGTATTGTACATTCCCGGTCCCAAACACGCTTGTGTGAACCTTTTCATGTGGATCTATTCAGATTCCTCTCTAAAAATTTCATTTCCCCCAACACTAAAAGAAATTACTCTGCATTATCTATACACATTTCTTCAAAATCCTTACTCCAAGCACCATCGCCATACATCATTTTTTATCTCTCTAAAGTACAACACGAACACGAGTATTCGAACTAATTGCTGTCGACCCCAGTCTGACTAAACTAGAATTTAGAATAATTCAGACTTTAGTTATGCATCTACATATCATTCACAACGTAATTTTCTTATATATACAAATTGTAATACGTTTACTATATGACAGGTTAATGTACACACACAAATATATTCTACTATATTTAGGCTACCATATAGGTAGTTTATGCTAAGCTGTTTTTATTTGTTATGTGTACATGATGGAGCACACACACACACGCACACACACACACACATA
>JAUTYZ010272178.1:0-10125 GCA_032273725.1 Panulirus interruptus
AAAACACTCCCCTGGGATGGAGAGTTAACTCCATCCCAGCCAGACTCAGTGCACCTGCAGAAAAACATGCCTGGAATAAAAGATTTCGCCCTTTGAAATTTCACAGATGTGGTTACGGCAACCAGTCTCAGCTACACCACTGTGCATTATCTGCATCCCCAGCTTCTTCCAACTGGAGGGGAGGGGAGGGGAGGAGATGAGATTAAAATATAAATTAAAATATAACACAACAGTTAATTTACAACTAAAAAGTTAAATAATTTAAGAACTCAGAATAAAAGACAAAAAATGTACATCCCGTTGAAAGTAAGAATGTTAAGTTAGACTGGATACCTTCCTACACAAAATGGAAGTAATTCTTTATACAGTAAGAACAAGGGGATAATGCTCGGTGCATAAAAAACATTCCAAATCTATGGAGATGTGGGACAGGAAGATCTAACATGGAAAATAATGGAACCATGAGATTTTAATTATCAAGGGGCACTTATCTACCAAAACATAATTCACACTGCATATTTCATTAACAAATAGCATTTGGCAGCCAAACACAAGACATTATCATAAAACATGCAATAAAGCATGTTTTATGACTGGCCACATATTACTGTACTTTCCTTTAATGTCTTCTAGCCTTTATTCTTACCATGAGACTTAGAGGTACACAATGTTGAATCTGATCTTTCATCCACATAGCTAGTAATTTCTCCATCTCATTGAGAGCACCAGCTTGCTTCTTGGTTATGAGAGTTGATTTTAAAGGCTGGAAACCTTTTACGTGTTCCAGAATGCATTCACAATCCTTCAAAATTGTGTACACTGCTGAGGTAGCCAGCCCAAGCTCACACAAGATAGAAGAGAGCGTTTGCCCGCTTTCATACTTCTTTATCATTTTCATTTTCATCTCTAATCTATCATTTTACATTTACAAGGAGGTTCTCCACTCGTATCATCACTTGGTCATTTACCGGTCATTATGAGATAGAAAAAAGGGCAATAATTACATTAAAAGTCACTGAAAGTTCTGAAACAATGTGGTGAAGATGTGCAAGGAACCACTGCAACCTCATCATTTGTTAAGGTAAGATGTGCGCCATGGGGAAGAGGTTGCCTGCCTAATGCATCCCTCCTTCATATCCTACATGCAAACTACTTAAGTGTTTCCTTTGCTAACGCAAATCTTTCTGAGTCTCGAAAAAATATTGTAATTAAATTAAGGAAGAATATACATAAAGTCATAATTCCATATGTCAAGTCTTCCAAAAATCGGGGAGCCTCTGTATAATACTTGTGTGCTGTTTCCTGTGTAGCTAAGTAGTGCCAGGAACAGACAAAGAGCAGCCTAATTCGCTCACATGCAGTTTTTAATTTGTAATGTATAATGCACCGAAATGAGGGCCCCCAGTTCACAGCAAAACCTCAAAAACTTTCCATGATTTTCCCTAACTGTTTCATATTTCCTGGTTCAGCCCAATGACAGCATGTTGCTCCCTTTATACCAAATCACTCTAATTTGTTCTATCCCATATATGCCTCACACCCTCCTGCATGTTCAGACCCTGATAACTGAAAGCGTATTTCACTCTATCCTTCCATCTCGGTCTCCCCTCCTTATGCACTTCACTTTTGATTCAAGCTTCCTCTCAAGTCAGTCTCTCCTAACTCTTCTGTCCATATGTCCAAACCATTTCAGCAAACCCAAAATTTTTTTCACAATCATGTACCTTTTCAAGCACGAACTCTAAACACAATAACTATCCTGTTCTTACCTTCCATTTGGAAAGTCAATGACATTCGTGTTGTTATTATTTCTCACTTCATTTCTATCTTTGTCTGTTTCCTCATTACATCCCTCTTGTATATTCATGGCCATCTGATCATCTGTTGGGGGATCCATGTTATCTGGGAAATCAGCACCACCATCACCAATTTCAACATCACTGCCATGATCACTGCCTGTAATACAATAAATAGTAACAATTACCTGACAACAAAATCAAAGAAAGGAATAATAATTTTGGTTGGGTGCATCAATTCCTTGTGCATTAGTTAATCATACACCAAAACGACCTTGCAATCTGTATTAAAACTGATGCATTCTTTGCTAAATCATCTATATTCACTGTAAATATATTATGAACTGAGCTAACATGCATAAAATCTGATTAGAGAAGTATTTAGTAAATGACCAGTTTACAGGACATGAGAAATGTGAAGTAGATTAAACTGAACCCTATAAATGAAGGAAAAAAGCAAGAGAATACATGTATGGAAAAGTTAGCTATTTATAAAAATACTTCTTTTCTTTCTTTCAAACTTGTTCGTCATTTCCTGCTTTAGCGAGGTAGTGCCAGGAACAGACGAAGAAAAGGCCTCATTCACTCACATCTATTCTCTGGCTGTAAAGTGTAATGCATCCAAACTACATCCACAACCAGGCACCAAAGACCTTTCCATGGTTTCCCCTGGCCGCTTCACATGCCCTAGTTCAGTCCACTGACAGTACATCACCCCCTGTGTATCATATCGCTCCAATTCACTCTATCTCATGCATGCCTTTCACTCTCCTGCATGTTCAGGCCCTAAGCACTCAAAATATTTTTCACTCCATGATTCCATTTATAATCAGGTCTTCCCTTTTCCTTGCCCTCTCTCCTTCTGACACATATATCCTCTTTGTCAACCTCTCCTCATTCATTCACTCCATAAGTCCAAACCACTTCAGCTCTCTTGACCATACACTTTTCATTACCACAACTCTCTCTTACACTATCATTATCAACTTAATCTACCTTCTGCACACCACATACTATTCTCAAACATTTCATTTCCAACACATCCAACCTCTTCCATACATTGTGATCGATAGTATAGCCCATGTCTCGCTTTCATACAACAGCGATGAGACTACTATACATTCACACACATCCATTTTTGCCATACCACATAATGACCTCTCTTTTCACACATTACTCAATGCCCCCAGGACCTTCGCCCCCTCACCCACCATATGACTCACTTCCACTTCATTGGTCCATTCACTGCCATGTCCATTTACCAAGTATCTAACACTTCCCTACCTCTAAGTTTTCTCCATTCACACTCACACCCCAACTAACCTGTCCCTCTGCACTGCTAAACCTAATTACCTTGCTTTTATTCATATTTACTCTCAACTCTCTCCTTCCACACATTCACCCTAACTTGGACACCATTAGCAATTTCTCACTCACATCTATCACCAGCACAGTGTCATCAGCAAACAACAACTGACTCATTTCTCAAGCCCCCACACCCCCTACAGACTGAAAACTTGCCCCTCTCTCCAAGACCCTTGCACTTACTTCCCTCGCCACACCATCCATAAATAGATTACACAGCCATGAAGACACCCCTGCCACAGACCCACCTTCACCTGGAACCACTCACTCTCCACTCTACCTACTCACAAACACACACTTTACTCTCTTGATAAAAATTCTCTAATGCTTCTAAAAGCTTTTCTCCCACACCATATATTTGTAACACCTTCCATTAGGCTTTTTTGTTTATCTATTCTAACTAACTATCAACATCTCTGATGCCCATTCCTTCCGGAAACTCCCATCAAGGGAGAGAAATAAGACATGAGGTGCTCTATTACTTAGTTGACATAAATATAATAATAATATTACACATAGGACTTACTTGTTACTCCATCATGTACATTTTCTTCCTGTGGTGCTGAAGGGTCAACTACAGCTTCAGGAGCACTCTCAGATTTTCCTTTTTCTGCATTATCCATTCTTTCACTCTTCATATGAAATAATAAAAGAAATCACTCATATACCATACATAAAAATAATTCTAAGCTACATATTGGGAGAAAAAAGAAAACTGAATAATTCAATTTATTACTGTTTAAGGATAATCAAGTTTATTATGCTGAATGTTGAGCAGTCTTAAACACTAAAACTGGTTACTGCTACACATAAAAGTGGAAGATTTATAAAATGTAGATGTTATGGCACTCTGTACCTACTATGATTTCATATGCATCGTACAAACAGCATTTTGAAGGTAAATAATGATATCAATTACATCAATAACTAATATCCTCTTACAAAAACAGGAGGGTTCTTTCTGGTATGCAGTGGGGTAGCAAAGAGATAGGTCAAAATTGGCTTACATTACACTGGATCTAAATCAAGGCTAGACAAACACTTTAATGTTATTAGTAATGCCTTCTTAAGATGTAAAATGTACTATGTAAATAAGTGAACTTTTTTCTTTCATACTGAAGCCTCCTCCCCAGAATATGCGGACAACTGACAAGAAGCATAATGTACTTTCCACTCACACTTTTGTATAAATTTACAATACAAGTACACTCTCCATTGAACATTGTGCTTTCTTACATATCTTCCAGCTGGCTGAAGTGCTGGTAGGAGTAGCAGGTGGGAAGAACATTCTACTTTACCATCTCGTCTCTATACAGATTAGGAACTTTGGATACTGTAATATTACTGTTCTCCAGCAGATACCCTCAAGTCTTCTGTTACCTGTTCATCCCATTTACTTTTAGGGGTTTGTCCACCTCCACAAATCAGTCTTAGAACAAGCTAACACTCTGATTCTCTAGTCTACCAAGTCTAGTCTGCCGTGAGCAGTTGTCTTTGTTTATGCTCACTTGGTCAATCAGAGCGCTGTACACACATACTCTCGCATCCAATCAGCACCAAGTGCTTCCTCTGTTATTATAGTACAAATTTTGCTGTGCTTACATTGTGCACACATTCTTGCTGGCTCGCCAATTTTTCAATATTATTGTGAATATTTTTTTACCCAATATGTCTGGAAGATAGCCTTCTAGTTCTAGTGTATCTAAAGTGCATAAGAAAAGCTTCTCCTTGGATGTAAAATTACAAGTGTTGGGGCAGTTGGAAACCGGTGAGCGTCAGGTCAATGTCGGCGATGCTTTCTAATCGGCTACATTGACGGTTAGATCTATCATTAAGAGCGCAGTCAAGGTAAAAGCTTCTGCCATGACAAACACAAAGTTGACAGTAACGAAGGTGACTCGTTCAAGGGGCAACTTATCAGAAAAAATGGAAGTTAAGCTAAGTGAGGAGCGCTTGGCAACACACCCCTCCTGTATTTCTTTCCAAAAGAAGGAACAGTTAAAAGGAGCAAAGCAAGGATTTTTTCCATCTAAGCTTTACTCATCTGTTCTGGAAACTACCTTGCTCATGCAGGAAACGGCAAACATGTATGAAAGATCTTATTGTGTATTCGGCATGCTGACAGTAAAATATAAAAAAATGGGCAAGAGCAACTGTAGAGACATCTTTATATTACATTACATGGTTTTGCATTCTAACCATATCCACAAAAACTGTACCAATAAAAAACATAGGTATGTAACTTACTCCTGCAATTGGAAAATCCATTAGTGACAATGATCCATCACGTAAAATTTCTGTTGGAACCTCCATACACAGCATGCCCATGGGTGTCAAATACGACCTGTTGATTCTGAAGTCATCCTTGGCCCCAAATATCTCATTATTTTTCATCAGCAAAGAAACACGATGTTGAGACTTTTCTCCTTCCTTCTCCACTAAGTGCAGAGGAGTTGCCGGCAAGAACCTAAACAAATGGGCAGTAAACTTAACCATAAGAAGTAATGTTGAAATAAAACATGATCATTTAATCGAATAATTTTTTTTTCATCATTCAAAGCTATGTATTGCATCTTGGTATTACAACTGAATTCAAAAAACCAGTAATAAAACTAGGGGGATGAAGGCTACCAAGTCAAGGTAAACCCATTAGGATGACTTAAATAGATTTATGAATCCAAGATTTTTTATTTTTAAAGTATGATCACCTGTGTAATGTAAGATCACTTGATAAATAACAGTATACTCATATTCATTTATCCAACATTACTTAACAAAATCAGAACTTATTCTCTAAAGAAAACACTGTTACTGTTACGTCAAATATACAACTAAATGCAACATACTATCATCCATAAAAGCACATACCTCAGTCTAATGATTAAGCTACAAAGTATTACTGTAGCTAAATATGCAAAGATGTCCCTATCCACAATATATCAATAAACTTGTGTCCAAGGAAAAATATTTCTCGTATACTGTCCATTCAATAATATTCCTGGGTCTTACTGTCCATACCTCTGAATCCCTAAATCTTACTTTTATGGCAGCATATTCAATGCTTAATGTCTAAGGCAAAATACCCTATGTACATCATCCAAGGCAGTAAATAGTTAGATTATTAAATAAGCCTATACTTACACATATATGCTAAAAACAATATATTATCTATGTTAAACTATACCTAAATCATATGGGTGTATATGTTTAGACCTTACTCGTCAAGGCATTACATTCCAAGACTGCTGCATACAAGAAAATTTATCTTAAATATGTCTGAAACAAAATGTATTTACCAAAAACCATATGAGAATAACTTGCTTTCAATAATGAGTCCTACTCTGTCTGTCCCAGTTTCAGCTGGTCAGTCTCACTTCCATTCTCTGTGTATAAGCATGAATGCATCTGCATCTAGGTGTGTTCACCATGCAAGGTGTGTGTGTGTGTGTGTTTGGGGTTAATATCAACTTGCCTTTAAGTACACAGGAGGGCAGGTCTGCATTCTATTAGGGGTGAGGGTGGGGTTAGTGCCCCTGGGAAGTGAGTCTGTTGCTGTTTGCAGATGACATAGCTCTGGTGGCAGGCTCTAGTAGGAAAATTGCAGAGGCTGGTGTCTGAGCTTGGGAGAGTGTGTGAGAGGAGAAAGTCGAGTTAATGAGAATAAAAGTGAGGTTGTTATTAACTTTGGCAAAGGGCAGAGACAGGACGGATGGAGTGTGACTTTGAATGGAAAGAACCTGGAGGAGGTCGAGTGTTTTAGAGACCGGGAATAGAATGGGCAGCAGATAAAACCATAGGAGCTGAAGTGAGCTATATAGTAGGGAAGGGGATTAAGGTACTGGGTGCACTGAGGCATGTGTTTTAAGAGAGGTTACTGTCTATGAGGGCAAAGAAGTGTATGTCTGATGTTACAGTAGTCCACATGGTGTTATATGGATGCAAAACAAGGGCCCTAAATTAAAAAGTATGGAAGAGGGTGAATGTGTTGGCAATAAAATGCTCAAGGACAAAATGTGGTGAGTAGGTTTGATTCAGTAAGAGACTGGTGTGGAGTATGGTTGAGAAATGTGAAGAAAATGCAGTGAAATGGTATGGACAATGAGAAAGGTGAAGTGGATGCGATGAGCTGGTTTGAACACATGAAGAGGCTGACTTTCAGGGAAAAATAAAGGAAAGGCCAAGGAGAGATGGGACTGAAAGATGCTTTGAGTGACTAATTCCTGAATATGCATAAGATCGAGCAAACTGGAAAGATGTGGTATACAGGGGGTGATGTGCTGACAATGGGCTAAATCAGGGTATATGAAGTGCTCAGGGGAAACCACAGAATGGTCTGTGGGGCTTGGATGTGGATGGAAGCTCTGGATGTGAGCAAATGAGGCTGATCTTCATCTGTTTCTGGCACTACCTTGCTGATTAGGGAAACAGCAAACATATACAAAAGAGAAAAACCATGCTGATTTGGATAAAAAAAAAAAATGAAAGGAAACCATAAGGATATCCCATATTCTAAAAAAGATAAGTGTTTCCTGGTAGAGATGGGTAAGTTCCAGTCATGCAAGCTATAAATCTAAACACTGCTTTATCTTTGATGACCTTCCAAGTCAGAAGAAGCAATTCCATCAGGGGAGCAGATGATAAATACTACAAGAAAATCATGTTTAAACTGTTATTAAAAAAAAATATCTTGAAATATTTTGTTTACCACATAACAATAGTCAAAGGGTTAAGAATAATTCTGGATACAGTTAAGTAAATCTACTCTCAATTTTTTTTTTTATCAAGATAACCAAGGATATCTGTGACAGTAGTGAAAAAAAATTATAATTCTCCATAATCCTTATCCCTTGTGATATTACATCCTGATGGGTGCAACTCCACTAAAGGATACTGCTTTGGCTCGTATATTATTGGCCATCCTAACTACTCCATCCAAATTCAGAATTCTTTTCCTTTGGGTCCTTGAATGAAAGTCAATCATTACAAATTAAAAAAATCCACCTCTTCAGGCTATTTGTTGTAAAAAAAAATGCTCAAATGCCATTGCTAAAGTCTTTAGACTATACTAATGCCTTACTTGCCCCAAAAATTTCCTAGTCACTGCCAACAAGCCATCTGTTATTCCATTTGATGCATATGGTCGAGATGATTTAATAACATCAGTTGTTTTAATAAGATATACATATAACACATTTCCAGTTTCAAAACAATGGCCTCACAACTCTCTAAGGTTAATTCACATCAGTAGATAAAACCTAATTTGTGAGGTATTCAGCATATCAAACTTTGCTAAATAGAAGCAATATCAATAATACCTAAATTGGAAAGTACAACTAAATTCTGGGTATTACACAAGTCAGACAATGGTTTAAATAATTTCACACTTCTTAACACTGGACTACCAACCTGTTTGAATTCATGAAATAATATCAAGAATCTTTCCTTACAGAGAGTATGTATCACTCAATATATGTTTTCACACCACCTATTATGGAAAGTGATGTGGTAGTAAGAAAAGTTCTTGAAACCTTCTTGAATGTCATGACAACATAAGCTTACAAATACTGACCTGCTTTTGGATCATGGTGACTGACATGTAATTCTAAATGCTGTGTGGATTTATGAAGGCTTTTTCATAGGTAGTTTGTGAGGAACAGAATGAATGGGAGTGATGTGACTCAGATATGGTGCAATCCTCCCATCACTCTGCTGCTAATACAAAAGACTACAAATGTGAAGACAGTTACACAACCACATGAAAACAGCACAAAGGAAAAACTAACTTTGGTACATCCACTTCTGCTCTAAAGGGAGTGAACAGTCAGTGCTTCAACTTTACAGAACATTTCAGCCAAACAATTGGTCAATCAATAAATTTGAGTCGAAAGTGTGACAACAAAGTGACTATCAATGTATCCCCCAGTAAATGGCAGCAGGCCTTTTTTTGTGAACCAAGTAAACATATCACAACAGCAGTTCCCAAAACTAACCTAACTAACTGTACAAACTAAAGGAACCTAGCCTAAACTGACCCAACTTAATTTAACCTAAACTAAGCTAACGTAGCTTAAATTAACCTAACCTATCCTAGCCTAACTTGACCTATACAAACGTTTAGGGAAGAAATTCCCAGTCGTGGTTTAGATGAACATTAACAATTTCATATATATTAAACAGAAAGGCAGGAGGAACCCTTTCCTCACTCGTCCCTCGCGCAGCGCAGGGTATTGGAATACACAGGAGCAAGTGAAGCCTCGTCTCCACATACCTCCCCAAATATTTTTGAATATATAGATAAAGAGAAAGAACAGAAAAGTATGAGGCCTTTGTCGTACATATCTGGAATATTTTTTGTGAACTCAGTTGTAAGGATTGTAAATGAAAAAAAAAGGAAACATTGAAGAACTAGAGATACGATTTTTAGAAGAGTTGACTTGCGCGCTCTGATTAGAGGCTGTGTGTATGTCTTCACATCCTGGAGGGGAGGTAAGACGTGGGTGCAGAAGCCCTTCTGTTCCTAAGTTTGCATTTCCAGCATAATTTACGCTGAAGGTCTCCAGTATTTTAACATTATAATGAGAAAAACTTTATCATTATTCTTTATCAATAATCATTGTCCTAGAGCGAGTCTTCAGGATTTTTTTTTATGTTTCAAAATCATTTTGAAAAGATGAAAAACAGCCTCTGATGTCAGAATTGTAAGAATTCTTAAATGTAGGTAAATTTCATGTGAGCGTAAGTCATGATTTAACTGCACTTTAGTATGATGAATGGAGGGAAGGCAAATGAATAATGAATTCTCCAGAATTTAAGGTAAGGTTTTCTGTTTTCACACCGTCTGGTTATGATTATGCTATAATAATTTATATTTGTGCTTTGGATTTATTCCACAAGGTTAAGCCGCATGATTAAAAATAATGACGAGATTAGGTTACTTGGTCCGTATGATATTAATTTGAGTATT
>JAUTYZ010272620.1:0-10121 GCA_032273725.1 Panulirus interruptus
CGAGAGGCGCTTACTCTAATTCCATGAAAACCAATGAACTCTTTTCCTTGAAAAAGAGTTTGGACTTTATCATTCTATGACGTATGATCAATGCATATTCACGTCATCATACGTGCATGTTCATTATAGAATCCGGGAATGATAAATGGCTCAATGATATTCTTAAGGAGAGTTTTCACCTTTCATAGGTACATCGTCGAAGCTCCGTTTCCCGCAGGTTAAGAGCGCAGGCAATATCCCGGCGTGTCTGAATCTGATAACCCAACACCCCGGCACGGCTTGCCTTCCCTCGCTGATAGCATTAGGAAATTGGACTTAAATGGGATCTATTATTCAAGACTGCTCAGGCCGGGTCTTCTCTCCTCACCTTACTGATCTGACGATTGGCGAAAGCGGTTCATACTGAGGGTGTGAGGAGAGGTTTAATGTGTAAAAACAGAAAAGGAAAAAAATAATGTGAATTCTTCGCTTTGATGTAATTACTTCTGTCATGATGAAGAAAAGGGTTATGCGGTAAATTGATCTCATGTGGAAACGTACGGCCAAAGAATGTAAAACCGCCAACATACGAGTAGTGATATGAAGGAAAAGGTTTCTCTAGACGAGAATACAACTAGGTTGATATTCCTATAAAGATGACATAGTTAATCTTCTTTACGTGTGGTATATTTGTCTTGGAGAAGCAGGATGCTATACCACATTTTGTGCACGCTTTCGCTAGTTCATAATCACGTGGGGTTTGCACGTCGCGTGTAACGTGATATACATTCAGTATAACGACCAAAATACCAAGTGGGATAATGGCATGGTAATAGCACGGCACTTAAGTGCGTTCCTACCTTTTGGAACGCATAAAGAAAATAACATCTCCCTACATACAGCATGCTACGTACCCAAAGATACATTGCCTATCAAATAATTCTTCGGCATTCTTTTCTGATGTCCCACCTTTTCAAACACGTGTACTCAGGGTTGAGACAAATACAATACATGTGGACAAATCTGTACCTAAGACATCTGCTTTATGAATGTGAGTAAAAGCTCCATTTTTATATGTAAAGCAATTGTCTCCATGTGTGACGTAAATGCTAAAGTAACGGTGATCGTCAGCAACTGGGATGGTGTAACACCTCAACACCCACCAGTCGCTGACGCCGCATCGTAAATCACAGGGAAGTACTGATCTGTCATCGATCACTGTGGAGTTTCGACCCGTCAGTAGTAGTCTTGCAAGTAACCGAGACATTACCGACAGTTGGTAAGTAACGACCACACATCAGTTACTTGGAAGAATTAATCCGTTATCAGTCACCCGTAAATAAACAAACTGTCACTAGCAACTGGTAAATAGCGACCGGACATCACTGACTGACAGATGTTAACGACTGGCCATGGCATTAGGACGTAACTACTCGCCATCAACAAATGACCTTTAAACTTTACTTGGCTTGACCAAACGTGTTGGTTGGTGCCAACACCCAATTTTTTTTCCCTTAAGCATTGAAAACTAAACATTTCACATTGATATCTTAACTTTCCAAATAACTAATTCTTCCTAGACAATAGAACATCATACAATAGCTGATGTAAAGCACATTCCGGCCTCACAACGGTCATGTCTTGGCCTACGCCCACGGCCCCCGATATCCCGAAAATGACAGTAGTCAACATTATACTATTTTCCCTACATGTGCTGCTTTATCACCCGCTGGTATGGCCGTAACAGATGTGGTGGATGAAGAATGTCCATTAGGTCGGCACATCCGTGCCTGACCACTGCCGGGAAAATAGATAAACATTTAGAGTAAGCCGGCTGGTCGCTCTCTTTAAACATATTTGGTAGTGAATGCGCGAGTGGGTCGTTTTGCCAGTCTGCCTGTCCGTTCTCCTGCTGCTGCCGGTGCGGCCCCTGCTGGTTGTTAGGTGGTGCGTCAGTGTTGGCAGTTCTTATTTCTCTTCCTTTGATGGTGGTGAGTATAGCGCTAGTCATGGTTGTGTTATTTATGGTGGTGATGGTGTCAGTTGTCGTGTTCCTAGTGGCGGTGGTGCTGTTAGCGTTGGTGGTGCTAATGGCGGTGCTGCTAGTGTCGGTGGTGCTAGTGGGGGTAGTAGAGGTGGTTGTATGATACTAGTGGTGCCTATGGTAATAGTGGTGGTTCTGATGATGGTTATGATGATGATGATGGTCGTTTCGGTGATGGTGGTGGTGGTGGTGGTTCTCATGATGCTAACGTTACTAGCTATGGTGGTGCTATTGGTTCTGGTGTTGGTACTATTGGTCCTATTGTAGCGGTGGTGGTTGTAGTGGCGGGTTTGGGACTTATATTATATATGGTCACTGTTGACACTGACAAAGTGCGTATAGCCTGTATGAGGTACACCTTACTACCCTAATCTGTGTTACACAGAGTAGCACAACACACTGCATGTTGTATGCATATATCGTGATCATCTTCCCTCAGTTTTGCCATGGCAGGTGCTAACGGAGTGCTACCACACAGTGCAGACAGTAAAACAGGATTGAATACCAACACTGAACCTGCTACTGAGGGTGGGTGTATGTTTATCCTCCTTGGTTCCGGAACAGGTCAGAGCAGCTGATCCATACCATGGATACCAAAAGTGATCAGTGGGATGCCAGGTTCTGGCCCCACGTACCAGAGACCACCAGATGCATCCGATGGTCTCATGCTATACTCACAATGATATCTAACAAACATAGAGGAGAATCGGATGAGAAATCATTTGAATTTCCTTGGTTACTGTGAGGTAGTGGTAAGTGATGAAGTCACAATCATCCACAAGCCAGTGTCGAACACTTAGAGTTAGGTATTAAGCCAGTGTCAGGTACAAAGCCAGAGTCAAAATGTACCTTCAAACACTAAGTCCACTGCATACCTTAAGTCAGCCTTAGACTCCCACCAATCAATAATGGCCACTACAGAGTCAAACACTGGTCAAGCTTCAAGAATAAAGCCAGCATCTACTTCTCAGACAAAGTCAAGCAGTCCGCTTTGCACTCCTGTGCAATAGTTTCGGTAAGTAAGCCAGAGTCAGTTACTAAGCTATGTAGCGAAAGAGAAAAATGCAAAACATGAAGCCACTATCCTTCCCCCGGTCAGGCAATGACCTGATTGATATCAGCTGCAGTGAGCACCAAAACCAGAGTTAGGAACTGAACCAGTGATTAACCCTGGATACAACTGGACCAATAATTAAAGCCGTGAGAAACAAATCTAGCAGCAGAGCAAGCCTGGTGTCAGATACTAGAGCATACGAAATACCATTAAATCAAGTTCCCAGTCATATTCCTGTGCATTATTTTATCTCTAATGATCAGGGTGCATCGCTTGACGACAAAACCCCTCAACCATTGCAAGATGCTGACCAGAACCATCTTTAGGAGGTGGAAGGAAGACGACTGCTGGATGGTTTACCATCTGATCACAAAGCGCTTGACTGTGTGGGATAATACAAACGAGAAAATGGATGGAAAATCGATGAAGAAAGAGAGAGACAGAAAGGTGGAAACAGAGAGGCAGTGTGGGAAAGAGGCCGAGTTAAAAGGAATTTGAAAATGCAACACGTATTCTAATCAGCCACAAGTTGCCTACATCTGCGAACTCAGTTTAACTTCCTGTCTTTAAGTATCATAGAAATGTAATAGACGCTTAAAGACAGTATCTTGAAAACTGAACATGATCTTAGAGATACCAGGAACAAAACCACCCCACAAATGATTTGTCATAAAAAAAAAGGCATCGAGTTGACAAATAGCAAGATGAGATTGATTGCCTCCCTCATTGCCCGTCTGTGGTTACACAAGCACAAAGTCTTTGGTTATGATATGTTTTATGAAACCATATCAAGCCTCAGACTTCCACTACATCAGAAGGTAATACTGATGAAAAAAAGTCATAATATCATAGCGTGAATAGATCCATTGTTACTTGGTAAGTCAGCAAAAATGTTGAATCCTACCGATAGATTTTTAAGTCGCGTTAAGCCTTGTGCTAGCAAATAGTCGGCTGAGAGGCCCTCCCTCACACGCCAGCCACCTACCTCCTTTGAGATTCCTACCGAAGCTACCAACGAGATCCTTCTGTAATCTTCCGCTGTACAGTTTAGCCAACAGTGCGATTAGGATCTCTCCTCTCCCGTTTTGGTGGTCAATTAGTCTAAACTTCAGCTTTGCCGCTTCTGCTAATGCACTGGGCGCTAGCCCAGCGTTGTATGTGCTTGTGGGCGACACCTCGGTGCCATGTTTTATTCAAAACCTGATTAAGATCAACTTTTCGAACTGTACAACGAACAAAGCTCTGGCATGAGGTGAATACAGAAGAATTCTTCAAACACGATTCTTCCATCTCCGAATACAACATCTGAGGAATCATAAAATCAAAAACATCGGGAGACAATTTACATATAGAATGCATTCTTAAATTTGATGATTTCCTTTAAAGATCTCTCGTAAGGGTCGAGGATTATCAGAAAATGTCAGCATTTATGCAATACAGGCACACCGCGCCAGGAGCGTGCGGGGAACATGCCTGGCAAGATTATGCTAATGTACGTACGTACCTCCCTCTGCCGCCTCCCTTCACCGCAGCATATGACTACCATCTCCACCTCGATGATCGTCTGGTGCAGGTTTGACTCGACGCTGCCCGCTCCTGTGTTTTGAAGTCGACTAATTGGAATTTAATTTTCCATTTTCTTTTGCAAGTATTGCATGGATGAGCTTGTTGTTGTTGTTGTTGTTGTTGCAGTTGCTGATCTTTGCCCTCACAGACACTGAACTCTCTTTCCACACACTCCTCTATTGCATCAAGACTTTAGCCTCTTAACCCATCCTAAAGTTGCTGTTGCTTTTATTGTTGATGTTGTTGTTGTTGCAATACACAATATATATGTTATGATCGCAACTGAAAGTTCTAATACTTCTGCCCAACGTTCCACGTGGGATATGCTCTGGAGCATACTAAAAGAGGCGAGGGAAGAGCAGAAGGCAAGTCGAGGAACTACAACAGATGAAAGAACATTATAGAATAGAGGGAATACAGTGGTTGAGGGGAATAAAGGGGACCATATTAATTAACTTCCATTAAATCATTAATTATCATCCAAGAAATCTGAGGTGGGTTATGATTCAGTCCAAATATCCCGCTACCATAATACTGCACGCCACTTGATTTTTACGGCTTTAGCGGGGTAGTATTGGAAAAAGAAAAAAATGTGCAATGGCCACATATGCTCCCCTGCTAGTTTCTAGCTCTCGTGTGTAAATGTACCGAAATTAGAAAGTATCATCCATAGCCGAGCCACACGAACGACTCCATGGCTTACCTGAACCTCTTCATATGCCATAGTTCAACCCACTCAAAGCCTCCTCCTCCACTCCATCCTTCTATCTGTCTATCTATCAATCTTTTTATTTTATAACAAAATTATCCCGTGGAAGAAAAAAAATAGCGCAAATATTTAGTAGTCTAATAACAGCCCAATTGAAAATAGTGCAATATGGAAGAAACAAAGAGACAGAAAACACCGGATAAGTGGAAGAACATGAAGAAGAAAGAAAGAAAAAGGTTAGCAGCGAGTTAATAAGAATAAAAGATGTGATGTTGAATGGAGGGAGAGATATGAATAACATGGAATAGGACCTAAAGTTAATATTTTCCTTAATGAATGAAGCTAGAAAAGAGAAAATGAATCAGATAATTGACCCTTTAAGGAGAAAAGAACATTAATGACTCCAAGGAAATATACAAGATATTACACGGATAATTCAAATCAATATTCAGTCCAAAATATATGGCATATTTAAGCAATGAACTATTCACCCAGAATGATAATGAAATGATAGAAACTGTGTTATTAGAAAATGGTAGAAGTGAAGCAAATAAAAAAGCTTAGAGAGAATTTTGCTCGAACACCGGATAGAATTCCAGCCATCTTTCCAAAGAACAGAAAAATAGCAACAGCGAAACAAATGATGAGACTGATGAGGTAAAGTCTGGACTTAAGCAAAATAGCAGGCATTCAGAAAATGGCTAATGTAACACTAATACACAAAGCAGGATCTAAGCCAATAGTAAGTATTACAGGCAGTCAGCTAGATTTCTCGTATAGTACAAGTCTTTGAAGGAGTGACAAAAGAACACATACAAGAACATCTGATGAAGATCAATTATAGAAAAGAAGATAAACACGGGGTTTGTAACAGGAAAAAATATGCAAACCCAATTATTAGCTAATTCCATTAACATATATGGAACTAGAATGCAAGGAGAGAGAACGGACATTTTACTCCATTTTGCAAAGTCATTTGACAAAGCAAACCACAGAATTATACTACGAAAAGTAGTGAAACAAATTATCAAAGAACAGATAGGAAGCTGGATCAAAATGTTTATAGTTAACAGAAAATTCAAAACAATAACAAAAGGAACGATGACTGAAGAAGAAGGCGTTCTACCGGGGGTACCACAGAGAACGGTAGTGGTCTTAGTTCTCTTTATAATGATGTTATGAGATATCAACAGAGAAGCACGAGAAAGCTTAGTCAGATGCCCTTCGGATAACGCTATAGTAAGCAAAGTAGTAGGATCAGATGATCAGAAAGTTGCACCGGTACCATGGGATTAAGTGTTAGATGAGCTCACGAGTGTGAGATCCTTTGTTGGCGACACGGAATGCAGAATCTGAATGTAGTTTGTGCTGGGTGTTCCGGTCCGCGAGGAGGTAAAGTATGCAACGATGAAAGTTTATAAAGACATGAAGGTGTGGTGGGAAGGTGCAAAAACCTGCGCTTCGCAGAATGCCAGAGATTTACGCTTCATATGATGAGAAATATGTGACTGAAAATGTCTGCTGCGAGACGCAGGGGAACGAGATTCCTAGTCTCTAATATTCCAAGAATTCGTCCTTCTCGAGCAGTCGACGAGATTGTGAGAATGCTGGAGTCAAACGTCTAACTAACGAGAAGAGAAAATAACTATTTCTACTCATATCTCGTCGCAGTAGAAACTTGAGTTGTTCTACAAAATAAAGGCTATTCATACTGTAAAAAGCAATAGTAGATATGCCACTGGTATTTATGTGAGCTCATAGTTCAATGCTTGTTGAATATACAAATAGAAATATTCGTGATTCATATATTGAAAGTCAAGGATCTGAAGACACTACATTTATCAATTTCCATGATTTTCTGTTAACAGAAACTAATCATTACTGAACAATGTTCCATATAAGTGTTTGAATACCATGCACTGGTAAAGCCAATGGAGAAAAGAAATCTACCTAGAGAGATAAACATCTTTATAATCAAAATATTGATTTTAAGCAAAGAAGTAAATATAGTCTCAGATAACTCCAAACGGTCTTAACAATTCAAATGAAAATAGCAAGTTAAAACTGAGGATAACGTTGGGTCAGCCAGAAACATATTTGCTGTCCATTTAGTACATGGATCATTTTAGATTTATACCAGGCAACGAGTCTGGTCGAGGTTCAGGCTCTTTCCATATTCGCAGTATGTTGAGAATGCTCCGAATTCTTTCTCCGTTCTCAAATTAAATCGCTCGGTGCTTACCGCTCAGCCTCCTCCTGACAGGCGCCTTTAATCCCGTGGACAAAGCTCTCTAGCAGTCGCTACTCTTGCCAGTCCTCCAATTCTGACCATCAGGTGAAAGCGGCTATTATACTGATGGAAATTTACATGCTAATGTGGGCGGCTTCTAGAGCTTTCGTCTTCTGTTTACTCACCACTTCGTGTAATAATTTTTGCTTTGTACCTGTTGAGCAGGCGTCCATATTCGTCCACATACACCACGAAAGAATCAAATTTCTGTAATATCTCAGGTCGCCCTTGTGTTTTACTATTCTCTCGTCAACCTATGGCCAGTCTCCATATAATAGGCGCGTTGACATCCGCCATATGGAATCCTGTACACGACACTTTCCTTTATTGCCACCCCACCCGCTTGGGTTATACCTTACATCTTCACCAAATTTCCTTTACGAGATGTTGCAACATTCATACCTGTTTTTGAAGGAATCTATCAATGATTTTAGCTTGTTTCGAACTGGGAACTACTTAGATTTTTTTTGTTTGTTTGTCGAAACGTTCTCCTCTCCAATTTCTCTCCACTTCTCCATTTCTTCCCTTACTGAAGCGTGGGATTATGTACATTGTGCTGTTGGTTATTGGCCGTTTGTGCTAGAAGTGTGAGGGTTTGTGAGGAGGCTTTGTGAATTTCTGTCGGTCCATTCCTTATGGAAAACGATGACATACTTCACCAAGATGAAGATATAGCAGTGATCCTTGATAATCTTTCTTTTATCGTAATTGAACACTGAAGATATAACTGGTGCTCGAACTAAGCTCTGGGGCTCTGATGACTTCTACTATCGAGAACAGATTCGAAAAGTTCCAGTGGTCTGTTTTTGCATTCCTTTGTAACTGTAAGGGGAACGAGAGGACTAGATGCCCCTATGTGGGATCAGAATAGCTTTGGATCCAACGCCGACAAGTAGGTGTCGCTAAGTGGGACCAAAATAGGTTTGGATCCAACGTCTAGGCCTCTAGATCCACCTTTACTCTCCCTTGAATCATTTATTTTGATTTACTTTCGTGTTCCTGTACATACCCTTCAAGTTTGACACAATTAACTGGTTCAGTGTTCCAATACTCGTTCACACAGCAGTCCTAAACTACTTATCAAACTAACGATTCACAAGTTCTTGGATTCAGATAACGTTATTATCCTCTTGAACTATTACTCTCTCATCCACAGGCAATTTGTGAGAGTCTTTAATCTATATAGAGTTATATGACTTGGAGTCGCCTGACTAAATGTGAAAAGGATCGGCACGAGATGCATACGAGGTCTGCTTTTGCAGCAGCAGTTAAATCTTGACTGGCAACTTATTCTGCCGGCTGCTGACAAGGATGCATAGCGTCCCACAGCACCAGCACCGGCAGCCAGGTGTACACCCATAGTACACCCAACAGCTTCCGTCGAGTTAGCTTCTGTGTTTCACTGGCCTTGCCAAAAACGCCAAGGGGACTTGTTTCCCCCAGCATGTGCCACCTGTGGCGCAGCGTGTCTTGCATGGCGAAGATTTTCACTGGCCTGACTGAAAATTGAGATAACGAGGTTTTATGTCGTATCCTCGTCTGCTCACATTTAAACAAATATATTTCGTTATCAAATATGCAACTTGTTGGCTGCTCCAATGGCTACTTTCTCTGAATTGCTGAATCCTGCATACACACACGCCGCAGCCTGTGTCTCCCAGCCACTGATGAGTGGACGGCAGTGGTGTGTGCTGACGAAAAGATATGTCTGGCCGGTGAGGGTGATGAATTGACTGTTTGGGAGCTGCAGCTGATGAATAGATGGAGTAACGGGAGGAACGACTCACCTGCCGAGCCTGACCTCACTAGTATTTGTATGGTGGACCTCAGGATTGTAGGTAGATATGTGACGTCTGAACTGTGAAATTACTGGGTGTTAATTTATAGTTAACTTTTTTCTTTTTTACAGTGACGTTCTTAGTAAGTTTGTATCAGTGAAAAATCAATTAGGAAATCAACTCCTTCTGTATCTATCTATCTATCTATCTATCTATCTATCTATCTATCTATCTACATATATGTATACGCCCATACTGATAACACTCCACCTGGCCTATCCAATCCATGCAACCATCAAAAAGACCTACACAAACTTCAGTAAAGCAGACTGGCCAGCCTTCACACAGTACATTGAAAAAAAGCTCCGAAACTTCAGTATAGATGGTTTCCCACCCCTACATTATACTATCTCACACATTTTACCAATATCTTCAACCAAGCCAGCAAAAAGAACGACATATAAATACAACCCAAATATCTCGCCACAAGTTATGCACCTCATAAAGAGAAGAAACCAATTCAGACAAAACCACTCATCATCAGTAGAAACTAGATAACAAATCTAAACTCTAAATACCACCATTACTAACCTAACCACTGAAAGACAAATTGAAAACTGGCACTCCTTCCTTAACAGAGTGAGCCACAAGACCCACAGCAACCAACTCTGGCGCACGATAAATTAGATCCACACTTACCG
>JAUTYZ010273171.1:0-10119 GCA_032273725.1 Panulirus interruptus
GCGGGAGTTGGCCCACTGTCAACCCACCTGTTTATCTTCCCTTCTGGGTTGGATAATATATGGGTACCTGGTTTAGGCTCGTGTATGTGCATGTATACATACATAGGAGTAATGACATGGTACATATATATGTATACGAGGTTAAGCGACGGGGCAACAAGTAAAACTCTCCGCGTAACACTCTCTCTGTCTCTCTCTCTCTCTCTCTCTCACACACACACACACACACATACAGAACACGAGTGCAAAACTCTCTCCCCATACCACAAAAATAGCAATCATACATACACTCACACACACCAAAATAAGTTCACTCAATAAATAAAACTACTGAAGACCCTTAACATGCAGTGGATTTACAGATACTAAACACAATTCTTCATACACACCTTTCTTAACGCCCTCTTTCTGCTATACTTGCACTCTCTCTCTCTCTCTCCCTCTATGCACCTACCCTGCCCCTTGCTAGGCCCAGGAGCTCACTCGAAAACACCACATGGAATTTCATAGGACAATAGTTCCCTTATTATTTAGACACAAAGATGGCAATTTTCCGACATAACACAACACAAATCATCGTAGAAAGTACATGTGAAACATAACATAAAGGCCTGTTGGGCTACGACTAAGTAAGCAGTCTCTTTGTTATCTAAAACTAGCATGACATTTACTCTAGATATGCGAGGTTATGATAGTACAGTATACGTTATGTTGTTAAAGTTCATACTGTAGTCTCTTTTCGTTTTGAATGTATAAAGCTTTGAACTTATCTATACTAGAATTCAATTGTGGCTTGTGAGCTCCCAATCTATCAGTATATCACAGCAAAGTCGTAGCTGCAGAAAATTTTTCTGTAGCACTTTCCTATTTCAGTGTCGTCTGCGAATTCTGATAATTTGCAAAAGAGCCCAGCAAAACAGTGTCAGTGATGTACATCAAAAAGATAGCTGGTCACCAAAGATGAATCCCTGAAAGAAGGGGTGGATCAAGTTCTTTACAAATCCATTCCCTTCTTGTGGGAATAGAATTTGCAGACCACAGGTTCCCCAACCCTAGTCCCGTATGCAGGTACGCCCAGTACCCTTAGGGACAGACATACTGCCATAGATTATACGTAAATGCATCAGCACATGAAAAATCTGCCTTAGGCAAGCACTATAAAAGCAGTTATGGATGAAATCAATCAGCAAATACGTCAGTTGCAAAATACCCCAACGCCTGAATGTTCAAATGAGCAGCAAGTATTGGGTATTACGCGACAAACACATTTGCAGACACGTTGTTGACGACGCAGGCGATAAAGAACTTAAATTAAATTCCTTAATTAGACTGATGAGCGAACAGTGAGGTGTCCAAGGCCACACCTGGGGAACCCTCACGCTCATCGCGTCAGCCATAATTAGGCATAATGAGGCTTAGTTATGTTAGCTCTTTGTTGACAGCAATACAATTACACGTCGGGAGAAATACTGCTCGCTCGAAAAAAATAAAAAATGCATTTCCTTGAAGGCGGAAGACAGAGATATGATTATATGGATGGTCTTATGATGCATATAATTCATATATGGTCATTCTTATACATTTACGTAGTACTAGAGACTAACGGAAAGCTATGATTATAAAGGCTTCTAATATCATGTATTCCCCTAAACATTACGTATAGAAAATGTTTAAAGGTATTCGCAAATTGAATTTTACCAATATCATCCTGATCATCCGGGCACCAAGGAGCAGCTAATATCATCACTATCATCCCAAGTGTATTATCACCTTCACTATAATTAGATAATGTGGTACTCATTATCCCCACGGCAATATAACGAGGCTTGATGTCATCATGATTATCAGGCTAATTGCTTCATCAGAATCTCTCTCTCTCCCTCTCGTTTTTGAGAGAGAGAGAGAGGGAGAGAGAGAGACTATATATATATATATATACACATATATATCATACTAGATCGCTGTTTCCCGCGTTGGCGAGGGAGCACCACAAACAGAAAGAAGATAGGCTGCATTCGCTCTCATTCATACTCTAGCTGTCATGTGCAATGCACCTAAAACCACAGCTCCCTATCCACAACCAGGCACCACCTTGAAAACGGCTTGAAATCCCTTGAACATTTTTTGAAATACAGTCGAAAGCTTGGAGCTTCTGTAAATATTTTTTCAGCGAGTTTACTTATATCATGTGCTTCACGTGTGTATGTAATTTACTACAAGATACATATTCAGTGGTACCAGTGGTATTAAGAAATATATGGAAAGGAGACAGAGCAAGTATTCTGAAGGATTGATCAATGTGTTCAATCACAGGGAGGCGGATGTTGTATTTGCGACGAAGTGGGATGCGGAGTGAGAGAGAGTCCTGCTTGAATGGGTTGGTGAAAAGGGAGGAGGTTGTGAAAGCCTTGCGCGAGATGAGATTGGTAAAGTCGTCGAGATTGGATGGGACTGCAAGCGAGTTTCCCCGAGAAAGGGGGTTTTGTTAGTCAAGATATTCGCCGTAGGTACGATTCAAGGCGAGGTACCTGACGAATGGCGGACTCTCAAGTACATTCCCTTTGTATAAAGGCAAAGGGGAAAGAAATGAGCATTTGAATCACAAAGGTTCAAGTCATTTGAGTATACTTGGTGGAGCGTACGGGAGGGTAGTGATGGAAAAGGTGGTGTTGCGTATATACAGCAGCTCGCTGGGGAGGAAGTGTGTGACGTCTGGGGAGACAAAAGGTTTGTGAAACCATTTTTTGCTTTACAAATATACGAGAGAAATACTCTGGGAATGACAATTGACCCATACAGAGGCATTTATGATTTTGGAGAAAGTATCTGACAGGGCTGGCAGAGATGCTTTTTAAAAGCTACTACGGATATATAGGGTATGAAAACTAAATCCTGTGAGGAGTTTTTACCAAGAAAGTCAGGCAGGTAAGTGAGTAGGAAGGGGAAAAGATCAAATAGAATACAGATCTGTGTCAAAGGTGTGTGCGATATCACCATGGCTGTATAATCTATCTGGATGGGGTGGCGAGAGAGGCGAATGCAACGGATGTTGTTCATTCTGACAGACAGGTAGTAAGGTAGCAATGAGACACGAGCTGTCAATCAGGATTTAATTCTCAACGTTTCGACACTTGTCTCGCTGAGGAGAATATATTCCCCGGAGGCAGACAACAGTCGAAACGTTGAGAATTAAATCCTGATTGGCAGTTCGCGTCTCACTTCCACCTCATTGGGTAAATGCAGAGTTCTTGGAGCAAGGTGTGGTTCTACAGCATATAGCACAAAACAGTTGATAAAAACATGGGGGCTGAATTGAGTCACAGGTTGGAAGAGAAGAGTTTTAAGGTCCTGGGCGTGATAAGGTGCCTATGGTAGGAGAGGTCACTGTCAGGTAACAGCAAAGCGGGGTTATTGTATTTCTGAAGGCAGTGTGTAATCCCCGCACCTACCGTACAGATTTAAATCCCGGGCCTTGAATACAAAGGGAAGTTGGAGGGTGAATGTGCTGGGATTTAAATGCCAGAGTATGATACGTGGTGTGGAGTGGGTTTGTGGTGAAAAATGACTACAATAAGAGATGTATGGTGGTGAGTATCGTCTGACTGAGACGGTCAACCAACGCGTGCTAAAACGGTTTGGATATATGGAGAGGATGAGTAATGAGAGACTGACAAATAGGATGTGAGAGATGCAGATGCTGAGAGAAGAGAAAGGGGTAGAACGAAGAAGAGTAATGGATGCTCTGGGGTATCGGGACCAGAACATTCAGAAAGATGAAATGCGTTGAGTAGAAAAAATTGGAGCGAAGTGGTATATGGGGGGCGATGTTCTGTTAAGGGGCTGAAGCAAAGGTTACGTACTAAAGGTAAACTATAGGGTAGTCTGCAGGGCTTGGGTGTGGATGTTAGACTGGTATATTATACATGACATAGAGACTGAATGTATGCAAATAAAACCATTTGTTCATCGGTTCCTGACGCTATCTTGCGAAGACATGAAAGGCGATTACATACAAAAGAAAAAATATATATAACAGTTAATACCCTCTCTCTAGTAAATGTTATTCTTCAAAGTTTTCTCAATTCAAACACACACTCAAACTAAACTCTCTCTCTCTCTCCCCTGCTAAACCTCATCTGTTTATCTTAAATCATTATTTATTTGGTGCAAAATCCCACTGGCTGAGTCTTACTACTGAGCATATCAGGCTGGCAATATTCAAGGGTTTAACCCATACATAATATGTAAAAAAATTACTCTTTATTAATCTTAATTTAAATATTATGAACAATGCATAGTCCCTTTTATGATTACATAACCACACATCTCGAAGACTTGGTCTTCATGACCCAGTGCCCTTCCGGCCCGTCATAAACCCTTCTTAGTTGGAACTAACAGTGACACAGAGTGGAAAAAGACAAGTATACATGCTCAGGTATCCTTTACATCTGACACGACCTGGAAAATGACACGTTACACCATACACTGTGACCTGACGTGGGAGGTTAAGGCCATAATCTTATCTTAACGTCTTAATACAAACAACTAACAAAATATATACATATACAGATGGGAAGAACTAACAAATAGATAGGTAAGAAAATAAAAAAATACATTTTACTAAAGAGAAAATGGGGAAACAAGGATCCTACGTAGAGATCAACACCAACATTAAAGCAGTCTAAGGTAGCGCAAGACTGGCTCAAAGTTGATACTATGTTGCTGACTTCCCGTAACCCCGTACATCAGAGCAACCACCCACTCCACTAACCAACTAATCTTTTTCCTCAGGTTATATCCTTGGCATCTGGCAATCTGACCTATACGACAGCTAAAAATATATGCCTAAAGATAATTGCAAAGCACACGACCTTCTATTCCCACCTAGTTTATCTATGGTTATATTTGGCAGTAGTGGGGAACTTCGTATGCTGAACCTGATGTTCATTATGACCGGAAAGCATACGTTTTCAAAATCCAACAATACAACCCCCGAGTATTTTTACTTTTTATAAACAACAGCAGCTCTGATATATTATTAACCAGGCACGTCCACCACAGTTTTCGTCAGTTTTAGTCACTGTGGTCCACAGGAACCTGTTTGCGGTATCAATCTCTTTCATCCAGTTAGGAGAGCATCGGACGATACCACGGCTGGTTCAGTACAGCCTGTTCCCGTAGCTTCCTGCGTAGACACCGGCGTCACCGCCACTACCAGGAGCGTCGTAAATTCCAATCAATCCTCCAAAGCCCTGAGATATGATGCTGTCGACTCCTCTCCTGAAGGAATCCTCCAGGCAAAGACTCTTCGTGCTGAGAACGGACTTGGTCAGAAGCTGGGTGGTGCGAATGACCGTGGTGGAAAAGGAGAGCTGCGTCTTGATTCTCGTGGTGGTCACGACATTCGTGGTGTAGGACGTGGCGAGCCGCGTCACGTAGGAGGTGTTCCTGATGGTCTTCGTCAGGACCTTAGTGTCCGTGAGCGTCACGGGAATATGGGCGGTGTGGGATAGTCCGATAGGCTGGTAGGCAATGGAGGCCTGCGGCAAAAACTTGACCTCGGTGGTGGCGACGTTGAGGTTGGCCGTCCTGGTGACGGAGACGATCTTCGGCTGCGTCACGACGAGGGGCACCGCTCGAGTGGTGTACACAGTCTTCAGCACCACTTCAGCTTTCACCTTCGGCACCACCTGCGTCACATACACTGGCACCTGTGGAGTACCACCGGTTGGGGATTAGGCCAAGATGTGTCTCCAACACATTACCGACACATATGTAAGCTGGGGTTTCCGTGGCTTTGGGCAGAAGGCGGCTTAGAGTTGGTGATAAAAAATGTAAAGTTCCGATTTCAAAAGAATACAAGAACAGGAATATCCTTTTAGGAAGGGGAAGAAGGCTTTGAAATGATGCACTAGCATGATTAAATATATTTGTGACAACAGATTTTGTTTTCCCCGCGAACTGAACGGAGAAAAACAAATTAACTGAAGAAAAACGGCAGTCTGTACCTTGAAGAACCCTGAGTGTGCGGAACCAGATCGTACAGGATTCCATACAGGAATCTTATTTAAAGCTAAAAACCTGATCTTATTCCTATTTCTCGATTATGATCACTTCTACAATCAAGTGACAATAAAAAACAAGCCCTTGCTACGGTCGAGATGATTAAGGATACTGTCATCCCAAACGCTGCTCAGTGTTTGGAATTCTTATGAGGGAAATGAGAGTTGGTTTTGCACAACACGAATGCTCTTAGTTCCAGCCGTGCTGTGAATCCCCTATTAAACCTCTGTGTCCGATGGGGACTTCGGCTTGAATCTAACTGCGCCTTTTGTTGCTTCTGATAAGAGTCTACCTTATAATACTAACTGCTGGAGAACTGAAGCCAAAAAAAAAATAATATAACCTCTCGTTTTACCTTCCTACAATAAATCTTTATTACACTCACAAGCGACATATCTCATTTACACATCCAAGTTTGCCAACATTTACTATCCTTTAAAGAACATGTAAATCATTGACACTCAGGTGTATTACACACACACACACACACAGACAAAGCATCCAATACTTGAGGGTAACACATTACCCACACAGACCTACTCACAACGATACTTCAAACCTCACATTTCTATATTATTTCTTACACTGACTCGTATCACACCCACTGCACCACACTGCAAACTTCACTTTGCACAATAATTTTTCTTTTACACTTAAACGAATTTTTCAGAATGATGCTCAAAAATCTCTTTGCACACACAGCATGGTCTATCCTCATCTTACGTGACTTCCTATAATTCTATGCATCCTGTCTATACCTTTTGTGTGTCTTCCCACCACGTTCTATATCCCAGCTAACTTTACGACTACCTCCTAGAGCCACTGTGTTCTGTGTCCAGTCTGTACCCCTCTCTCTCCTGTTCTGTGCGAATCACTCTCTCACCCTATGCAGTTCTTCCTACCCTATAAAAATAATTGCTTTGTAGCCATCTCTCACCCTCTTCCTCCCTCACCCCTATGTCTGTCTACCACCTTCCTTCCATCCTTCCTTCCTTCCTTCCTCCTCCTCCTCCTCCTCATCCTGTGCACCGTGGGCCCCATAGTCTACCGCTATACCAGGTGAGTGTACAGGGAGGGACAGAGGAGCAGGAGGAACAGCAGCAGCCACAGTGTGGTGAGAGGGGGGGCTGAGGAGACGCGTCGACGCCACCCCGCCAACCACACCACTACTGTGGAAGGGAGGCTGTGTGCGAGTATGTGTTTGTGTGTGTGTGTGTGTGTGTGTGTGGTGAGGGAGTGTGGCTCTCGCCTGAATGCAGTCTTGCCTCTGCCTCGCGATTTTCCTTATTATTTTACCACCGTCTTTTGTTGTTTACTCTCTTCCCCGTTCTTTTCTAATTCTAACTCGTTGGATTTCAAAATAGGGTGTCATTTATTAGAAAGTGTTACTTCAGAAACAATTGTACAGTCGGGTTTTATAACAAAATGATTGAATCCTCTCGACAATAACTTTTATGTCTTTTCTATTAACTGGGTTATGAAAAAATAGATCATTGTTCTCTTCTTCAATCCCTTATGTCGTATATTTCTCTTATCTACGTGCCTCTCGTAAATCACTGTACATAAATGCATGATCCGCTCGTACGGTCACAACTGCAAGCGAGGCTCGGTCGGGCATAGGTCATAAGCAAAAGACGTATTCTACCGCGAAAGGAACTTAAGATATAACACTTGGGGGAAATCACATCAGGTCTCTGTAGACCAGCACTAAAAGTACCTCTCAAAAACAACCCACCCTCACCACCACCACCCTCCTCCTCTCCTTCGACTGAGTTACTCCTAGTGCACTCACCTGTCTTTTGAGTGTCTCCCCGGCAGGAGTTTCCAGCGAGGTGTCGTCGTTGTGGTCCACAGGAGCACTTTTCCATAGGCACTCACCCGATATCACTAACTCCCCCCCTCTTTGGCAGCGTTTACAACTTGGTGGTTACAGGGAGACTAACTGGTGGTTACAGGGAGACTAACTCAGCCTTTGGTTGGTCATAGCTTCATGTAGTATAGCCGCGTGGCCACGCTCTCCCGCACCTTCCGCTGGCGAGCGTCCCCGTCTCACTAACCTTCGTGCCAACGCATCCACCCTTTCTCGCCCAGATCTGGGTCATCCACGGCCCTGGGGATTGCCTCCCGCCCCCGAGATACAACATATAATCGAACTCGTCCACGTAGGTAGATGACACGATGGAGATATGGGTCGATATCCTGCTTGAAAAGTGGTAGAGAGAGGGGGGAGGGGGTGCGCCTCGGTATCTCAAGGCAATTCCCTTTAAGCAGCGTTCGAGGCGACCGTCTGAGACCATTCTAGATATTGCAGCCATCGTGAGCAGAGGTTTCAGAATGCATCATTTGGCCACAGTCCCGACACGCTGCATAGAGGAGGAGGAGGAGGAGAAGAAGAAAGAAGAAGAAGAAGAAAAAATAGAGTCCTCTTGCATCGTCGCTCTGTTCCTCGAATAATTTTCCCCTTTTTTTCATAGAGTCGAGACTCCCGAACGTTTTTCCGATGACCAGAGGGAGAGAGACATATTACAAATCATCTTCGTCATTCATATTTTCGTGCGAGAAGAAAGCCTGAATTGGCGTCTCCGTTAAGTCGCGCGGGGGAATTATAAATGACCCGCCGTGAGGACAATGATAAAGAACATAGATACAATAAGTACAAGGAGAGTCAATTAGTGTGATTTCGAGACGATGAGAAATCCGAAGCGTTTCGATGCTTCGGTATCGATGGTTGGTTCGTCGCCCTTTTTTTTTCCGAGCGGGTTCGAACCCATTCATGGATCCGTACTGTTAACGGGGCGAATGTGGTCGTTATCAGACACGCTGTTGACATCGAAACAGAACGCTTTACTAGACAACTGGAAAACATGGCGAGCTTTCGCAGTTCCTCCATACGGAGGCAAAACTCTTTTCTCATTCAACGGAGAGCCAATGAAATCTCGGGCGTTGGCGGGGTCCCCGTGCTCATTGGTCGGCGTCGCGCCGGGAAGCGGACCACTGAGAGAAGCGGGACGCCTCCACCCTCACCTTTAGCCAGTGACACACACACACACACACACACACACACACACACACACACACACACAAAAAAAATCTGGATTGAAGAAACTGGATGCTAATCGCCTCTTCCGGTTTGCATTTGAATATTTATTCACAATTTCGGAATTTATTACACTCGTTCAAGTCTGTTTTGATAAAAGAAAACGAGAGTGTGGTTCCCCACCCACCCCCCACACACACACACGGTAGTGACCTTCAACGAACGCTTTCATTTGTTTCTATTCCTCTCTCTCTCTGTTCTTCTGTTTCGTTCTGTGTTTCGACCTTTGGAAAGGCACACAGAGACCGCCTACGTCTCTCCCTCGCTACTTCCTCGTTGAGAATTCGTTGAAGTCATTTATATTGTTTCGTCCATTCAAGAAAATATATATATATTGTTCTATTATCATCTTTACTACTCTTTTCTTATCATCTGTTCTTTATCCATTCAACTACCTTTTCCTTTTCTGTCTTTCCCTTGACTGATGTTGATAGTGTTGTGTATGATAATGTTAATTCTCCTTCCTCTGGTTGGTAGAAGACTGACTGGGGAAACAGCCTGTGAACAGGCTGTGACAGTAGCTCGGCTCGAGTTACCTCAGTGGTGGCCATGTCCGGGGACATGGCCCTCATTGACAGCCCTAAATGAGCCTACCAGGGGTGGCCCTGTCCGGGGGGGGCCATGGCCCTGACTGATATAATGAATGGGCCAGATGTTATTCCAAGCTGCAGGTGGATAGGCACAGTAGGACCGCGGAAGGTGAGACCCAAGTATTACCTCCCCACCAATCAGGAATATTTCTTAAACCTGCCACCATAACGACCAATTCTGCTCTATGACGAATCAAATTATTCACCCCAAAACAATTATCACCCCTGGAAAATTGAACTAATTCCTATGTTTTACAGAATCACAAATATATCTATTTCCTCATCGTCAAAATAAGATAAGGTCATCTAACTCTCCCGGACCAAAATATCGACCCAATCGTGAACCACTGTAATACTGCCCCAGCTATT
>JAUTYZ010273281.1:0-10117 GCA_032273725.1 Panulirus interruptus
AAGAAGACAGAATATGTGGTTGGGAAATCTAAGCAGCATAAAGTGAAGAAGGCAGATATTGTCAGAAAAGTTGAGACGGAGGCAGAAGCAGCGGATAAGCAAATTAAACTTGGCCACCTCTCATATGAAGAGGAGGAGGAAGATGAATGATAATGGCTATTACTTGAATGCTTTTCCGTAAACGTGAACATATCCTGATGGTTAAGATTCCCATGTATATATTATGTATATATAGGGAAGTTATTTCAACATAAGATATAAGCATTGGTACTTTATCATTATTTTGTGACGGAATGAACTGTAGTTTTAAGACCAGCCATATTATTTAATGAATAGTATTTGAAAAATAATGTCAGTTTATCCAGAACTATCCTAACCCATCTTAACTAGTCCAGTATTTCCTCATGGTGTTGGTCCATCATTCATATTTGGGAGTAATTGGCAAGTTTGAAAAGAGAGAGAGGAAGAGAAAATATAGGGCTGTAGTGATTTTTACACTAATTGTAGATAGCCATATGGCCATTTACAATTAGTCATGACCTACCTGACCAAACCACTCATGATGCAGTTTACAGTACAGAGAAGGCCACTATATGCGAATGTAAACCAGCTCAGCCATACTAGACTGTTTCAAGTTTTGTGGACCAAGATTTGGCTTTGGGGCACTGATTTAAAACAGTAGATACACACCTGACAGCCAAAATAAGTGTTATTCTTATGAAAAAGTAAATATGTAAAACAGTTATAACTAATTTTGCTCGTACATAAATCGCTTTTTGCGACTGGTTTTGAAAAGCCATATGGCTGTGTTCATCTGATTGTAAGTTGTCACCCCCAACTTCACCCCCCCCCAAAAAAAAAAATAAAAAAAAATACTGCTCTTCATATAGGAGGCTAGTACAACAATTGAGGCAAGACATCCTTACCAAATTTATTTGAAAGTGTGCATTGTGTAATATAAGGTAACATGAAGGAAATGATTTTAACCAGTAAGACACTATTATTAGTACAATGCCTAGTTTGTTAGTGCATTGCTGACTGTTGATTCTATAAAAAGGTACCAGTATGATATTCCTTTCATTTTTTAGAATAGTCCAAATCCAGAACATCTATTAATTCATTGTTTAGTAGGATGATGACCTTTTGTTTTATAACTTGCGACTTTAATCTGCCATGACCCCAGGAAATGCCTTACTATTATTTGAAAATTTGAACTAAGTGACTGATTGATATTACCTTGCAGTTCCCAGTGAGCAAGTCATAGCAGATGGTTTGATGAATAAAGAAATTGTGATGAAAGCCTTGCGTAAGATGAAATGAGGTAAAGTGGCTAGAATTGCAGTTGAATTTCTTAAGAGGGTGAATGTTGTTGATTGGTAGTTTAAAGTGGAGCAGATGAATTGTTTGCAGAGGATGCAAAGGGACTCTTTTTCCCGTCCAAATCTGGTGCTAGTCTGTTTTTTGAGGGCAATTAGTTTGTGTATTGCTTTTGTGTTGATGTTAGTTGAATGGAGAGTGAATGTCCTGTGTGTTTCGTATATGATGCGTAGAATGCTTGGTGGTTGTTCAGTGGGAGCGATTGGACATACCAGATGACTGGAGGATGTCATTTGGATTTGTGTATGTCTCGGGTTAAAAGAGTGATTAAAGACTTTTGTGGAGATGCAGATATTCCATTTTGGGTGAGCCATTGATCCATTTGTGTAATGTAGTGCTGTATGTTTATTGTTGGTGCTGCATTGTCAGAATGTTTTGTGATTGTGAGATTGTCTGAATGTGAGAATTCATGTTGTGGTTTGCTGGAGATAATGGGAGTTTATGTAGGATGAGATTGTAGAGGGTTGGAAAGAGAACTGCAACTTGAGGAACTCCAATGTAGAGTTTAAGGGTTTTGAAGGTGAAATCATTGTGAGTGGCTTCGGCATGTTAGTTGGCTGTGAAATTGGCCAATCACTTTTTTCAGTGTTTTAAGACATGAACTTTGTTTAGTCTCTCTTTAGGCTCAAATGTACACCATCTAACCCAATATCTTTGTATGTTTTTGCTGCTGAGAGGACTGAGATATTTCCATCAACTTCCAGACTTATATATGAACCTTTTAATGTAAGAATAAAAAATGCGATTGATGAGAGTGGTTTGGACATAAAGTTAAATCTAGAAGTAGGTTTTGCTTGGTTCCTGCCTGTGGAAGATTTTTGAAATCAACTTTGCAGGGACTAGATGAAGACAACCAAAAGCAACAATACTGCTGTAATATCAAAAAGTCAGTTCCTAATTCCTTCAGTATGATACTATTTATACAAACAGGATAAAGATATTTACCAATGGCTTAAAATATAATGAAGGTGTGAGCTTTGCTGTAGTTATTGAAGTTGATTATCTTCACAAAACTATTAAGAGAATCTTTCATATTTACAGCCAAGCTGTATGGTATTCAGGCTGCACTTAAAGTATTTAAGCAAGCTCTTCAGAAGAAATGTACAATCTACCCTGATTCCCAGAGTTCACTCCAAACCATACCATGCTATGTTCCATTGCATCCTTTGGTTCAAAAAATCCAAAACCAAAATTAGATCGTAGGAATCCTCTCCAAGCATAAAAGTGTAGAATTATGTTGGTTTTCTGGATATGTTGGTATCAGCAGTAATGAAATAAAAAATGGTGAGGCTAAAGCAGTATATACTCGTATATGCTAGTTAAACCTCACAATGATTTTATGGGCTGCATATGTAATTATTTTAGATGTAAATGGGAAATTAGACGGGGCTTGGAAGCCCAACAGAATAACAAACTGTAGAGGATAAAGGTGCTGAAATATGGCAATCCT
Source organism: Panulirus interruptus (assembly GCA_032273725.1). Classification (NCBI taxonomy): domain Eukaryota; kingdom Metazoa; phylum Arthropoda; class Malacostraca; order Decapoda; family Palinuridae; genus Panulirus; species Panulirus interruptus. The sequence continues at coordinate 2,828 of JAUTYZ010273281.1, forward strand.
CCTCCAGTGGGAATCGCATTTTGAAACAATCCTTTCTCGACTAAGGATTAGTCATAATGTGTTGATCATGTTTACTTAATGGAGAGGAGATCAGCCTCAGTATTCGACCCTTGCAACTACAATATTACAGTGGAGTGTGTAATAATGGAATGCCAAAAATATTGGAGTCTCAGGATCAAATGTGTTATAACAATAAAAGGAATTAAGTATTGGAGAAATTCTAGACAGTATTGTTAATGTCAATGGAGTGATGAATTTTTTAAAAGGAAGCCAAACTATATGACATATGTTTTTATTTTTTATTTTCATTCTGGTACGTAATTTCCCATGTTAGCTAGGTAGCGCCAGGAACGTACGAAGAATGGCCTTCTTTGCTCACATCCACTGTCTATGTATCTTTTAAAAGCCAAAATAAATAAACACATGAAAAGTTCTCCTTGTTCCCTCCACTTCACACATATATATCCTCTTTTTCAACCTTTACTTACTAATTCTCTCCATGTGTCCTAACTATTTCAGCACACCCTCTTCACCTCTGTCAACCACACTCTTTTTGTTACCATACATCTCTCTTACCATTTCATTACTTACTCAATGAAACCACTTCACACCACTAACTGTCCTCAAACATTTAATTTCCAACACATCGACCCTTCTCTGCACAGCCTTATCTGTAGCCCATGCCTCCCGTCCATATAATATTTTAGGACCTTCAAAACATACCCATTTTTGTCCTCCCAGATAAAGTTCTCTCTCCACACATTCTTCAGTGCTCTCAGAAACTTCACCCCCTCACCCACTCAATGACTCGCTTCCACTTCCATGGTTCCATTTCTATGATCACTTAAATTATCAACATTGGCTTTTTGAATCTCAGCTACTTTCACTGGATGTTTAAGAGATGACAAGCTGCTTCTTGAGAAATATATCACAATTCAGTGTGATAGTATGCACTGCTCAAAAATGTGGTTATTTTTATGAAGTAAACACATATTTTCAAGGATCTGCTTTCATATTTGGATTAGTAAAAATAGGGTATTTTGATGAATTTAATCTCGAAACATTTACACCAGAATACTGTACTGGACAGAAAATAAATATACACAACCACCTTACCATATTTGTGAATCTTAATATATCATATAAGAACGTTTGTGGTAAATGAAATTTATAATATACTAAATCTATTCTGACAAATGCTATATTTAAGACCATAGAGGATATGTGTAACAAGCTAGTGCCTCACTTGAGGTACCTTGATTTTCTGGTACCTCACCTGAGGAACTATGTGCCTCAACTGAGGAATCTTATACCTCAATGAGGAACTTTGTATCTCATCTGAGGAACCTTGTACCTCATCTGAAGGACTAGATCACAAGTGGAATGTCTAGTGAGAACATAATATTTAATAATCATGAAGCTGAAACTCTTTTAAGAATTGGTAAATATCTGACTGTCTTCAGTCATTGTGTTGTACTAATGCATTCAACTCACATTTCAAAAGACAATTCAGATATTTACAGTGATAAATAATGCTATAACTTGAAAACATACACGGTATACTTAGAAAACATCAAGTAAATAACATGTGAGTATGCTAAAAAAATAACTATGTGATGAAGTCATAAGTATTTCTGACATAATCTGAATCTGGATAGTTTCTCACTGAAAAAATTAGTGCTTTTGCAGTTTAGCTACTTCTAATTTACAATTACACTATAAATTCCATCATGATGGAAATGCTTTTCATTTTACATCATTTACACCAGAGAGCATGCGTCATCATCAACCATCACACACTAAGGCAATATTTTCTAACAGAAGGGAAGATCATTTTACATTCTCACAAGGGCAATCGCTACTAGAACTTCCATCTATAACTTTGCTTCTATTATATAAAAAACTCTTATATTTCAATAATATCCATATACACTATGGCTATTTCTTATTCATATACAATGCCAGTTCTCAAAATGCAGATGGACAAGGCAGCCTCTGGCAGACCTAATTTACATGCAGAGGAGAAAGAAATAAAGACAGTGACAAAGACAGAATCTAAGTCTGAAATTCTTAGAACATGGGAGACTGATGCATGGACAAACTGCTTAGTCATACATAAAAACTATAAAACTGATGCATGAATGGAATACAGAATGGGTGGTGTAAAAACCCATGTGTTAACCCGTCTTTTTCTTAACACCCACAGTTGGAGGTTGGAATTTACTTCTCAACGCCTGCATTGGGCACAGTGTGAATCGAGCGGGTCCAATGTCATTGAATTTTCCTCCTCATGTTGGAGAAAGTCTCCATCTCCTCATGAGGAATCTAGAGCTAGAGCCATGACTGACCGTTGATGTAAATATTACGCAGTCATCTTGGGTGGATGATAAAATTTTAAAAGTTGAAAGGTCAAGGAGGTGTGGCGTTTCATCAATCTGGTATGTGTTATTGACGTGTAAGGTGACTGCGTGATGTCTAGAAATAAAAATGCTTTAGAAAATGTGTTTGTGTTTAAATTTGTTATTTTTAATATACATACCATTATATAGGTGTATTAAAAGTGGTATACTGTATGATCTGTGGTGTAAGTGGTTAAAAAAGACACAGTTTCAGCATGGATTTTCAATAAGTTGACCTGCAAAGTATGCAACAATATGTATTTTTCAAAACCCCTTATTTTAAGTGCAGAAGGATATCCTTTTGAGATGTATATAATAATTTAATTTTTTGTTTTTAAATTATTTTTGCAGAAGCATTTCTTTTTTAAATGTGGGTTGAAAAACAGTGACTGTTATGTGTGCATTGGAGACAAAAAATGATATAAATCAAACACTTTATGAGTAAAACCATGAATATTTTTTTTCTTTGGAGCATCATTTCTCATTGCTTACAAATACAAATAAAAAATGGGTAAAAAATGGGATTGTCTTGCCATTACATTTGCAATGTGCTTGAGTTTCAAAGGGAAGCCAGAGGGTTAAGGTTTACATGGACTACCTTACTTGAAAAATGAGGAATGGTACATGACATGACATACATAAAATTCAGCCATCACCTGGCAACTCAAACTATCTTTATTGACACTGTAGGCTTAAGGAGTATCTTATACAAATTAATCCTTACTCTGATTAGTTTTCAAATCAATTTTAATGAAAATAAAAATAATAATAATAATATCATCACTAGGGATAGGGTAGAAAGAATACTTCCCACATATTTCTTGTGTGTGTTAAAAGAAGACTAAAGGGAGCAGGAAACCCTCCCTCTTGTAATTTTTATCTGAAAGTTGGAAAAGAAGGAGCCATGCAAGGAAAGCTTATCCTCCTCGAAGGTTCTGGCTGAGGTGTTTATATGTGTCTGAATGTAACCAAGGGAGAGACAGGTAGTGTTACAAATATATGTTGTAGGAAGAATGCTACTAGAATGTGAGAACTTTTACCATGAGAATATGGCATGTGTTGAAGTAAGAGGAAAGGATAGTGAGTGGTTTCAGGGGAAGGTAGGTCTGTGGTGGGGGGTGAATGATGTCACCATACCTTTTTATTTTGTTTATGGATGGGGTAGTGAAAGAGGTGAGTGCAAGGGTGTTGGACACATATGCAGTCTGTTAGGGGAGGCGACAAAGCCGTTGTCTTCTGATGACATGGGACTGGTGGCAGATTAGAGCGAGAAACTGCAGAAGCTGGTGAATGAATTTGGAAGTGTGTGTGAAAGGAGAAAGTTTAGAGTAAATGTGAATAAAAGCAAGGTTATTTGGTCTATCAGTGAAGAGGAACAGGTTATATGGAGTGAGTTTGAATGGAAAATATGTGTAGGAAGTGGAGTGTTTTAGATACCTGGTAGGTGACATGGCAGCGCATGGAAACATGGGAGCTGAAGTGAGCATTTAGGGTAGGTGAGGGGACAAAGGTGCTTGTGGAATGAGAGTGCTCCAAAATCTAGTATTATGTTTTCCTAACTTTTTTATCATTGTTTAGACATCTATCACAAATCTTTAAAACATATACATACAATAACTTAACACAAAAATTCTTATAGAGGAGATGCCAGGATTTCCTTAATCTCATACATACAATAAGTGTTTATTACAGTCCTGATCTTCCAACTTATGCCACTGTATCATGTAACACAAGAATATATATCTATGATAATATGACATTGGATGTAAATCCAGTAGATGAAATAACAGCTTTTTTACAAACAAGATCTCACTACTTTGCCTTAAATCCAATTTTCATGAACATCTAATTATCAATAGTATGTAGAGCATAACCAACTGAAATAATAGCAAAAGCCTAGATGTACAGTCCCCTACTTAACTATGTTACATCTCAGTTGCTGTTGGTCATGAAAATCTTTTGATATGCCAGTCCAATCTATGTCCCAAAAACTTCACTGACAGCTCCCTAACCCATTTAATATGTGACACATTTTAGATACCAATAACTCTGGTTAACAGATCAAATAAGTTCTCACAAAGCTTCTGATGTTTGTGTGACTAATAGGTTGCATCTGTGCATGTTTAATTGGTGTAAATATTAGGATATTAGTATCAATAACAGTTAAAGCAATAATGTCTATCAAATCATTAGGTCATGCAATTCAGCTACCAAATACCACCTTGTCATGCCATAACACCCTTCAGGCTTATATTAGACCCTTAATTTTTTTTATCAGGTAAACAAAGATCTGGAAATGTACATTCTGAAGACCCCTGTCAGTCTTTTTAATATCTTTGGTATATGGAATTTATAAATCTATGAAGGTAATGTTTTTCAAGATTTTGAATAAAAAAAGCTTTTACAAACAAGAAAATGAATTACTAAAGTGTTATGTTGGATTTAATAGTTTAAAAATTAATTAAATAATATAGATAATTCTTGGCAATAAAACTAATGTAGCAAATAAAGCAAATGTATCTCGCAGTTCTTAAATATTCTTTAAACTACAGTAGGAGTAAAGTCTTCAACATTCTACAAATTGCACACAAAAGCTTATTTTGTTAAAATGCATAAGGAAAACGTACAACAGGCATTGTGGACGGCAGCTTTTTGTTTCCTTAAGACACAAAGGAGGCACTGGTTGTGCTTGTGTGATACTCTTACCACTTCTAAACCTAAGCAGCATTATTGTAAGGCCAATTTGGTTGTGTTCTGAGTGGGAAAAATAACCTTACCATAGCTGCTTTGGTGGCTCAAAATTGACAGTTGTCACTTTTATTACCACTTCTATACAATAAGTATAAACCTAACTTAATGAACAAGTCATTTGTATTTACATAATATACAAGTATTTCATCACAATCTATATTTGATGTTAGTTATACAGTTTTAATATTTTACAACAATTGCATACACTTAAAGTGTCATTCTTTTCAGTTTTTGAGGCAAGTACCAGTACAGGAAAACAAGTCAACAATCTTTCATAATAAATTATCAAAACATCACACCTTCACTTAACTATAAAAATCTGTTTATTAGCAGCACAGATTCAATGAGCATGAAAAAAGTCTCATGATGCAGATATTTAAAACAAAATACTCATCAAAAGACATTTTTCTTTGTGTGCAAGATCAACATACTTATGATCCCCATACAAATATCAGTTTGATATGGATGAGTTGATTGTCTATAGAAGGGCACATCTGCTCACGTATTTCAGTAGAGAGAGCTTTAACAATATTAATGGGCACATTTTCTGATATGTACACCATGTTCCATCTGGTTATCATTACCTCACTGACACCCAGTTCCATGTTTATTCTAATAAACAGTATATAACTTAACACTCTACATATATCTGTATCATCTGCACTACTTTTCATTTCAATGTCCTGAGATATAAATATAAAATACAGTTTATATGTACAAAACTTTATGATACAATCTTAAGCGTAGTTTCACTTTGTTAACACTTACATTCTAAGTTTAGTTTAACTCAAACTTCACTCACTTCTGGTTCAGTTCTTGTAAGATTCATACTTGTAAAATTCTGGCCATTACATTTTTCTAATTCATTTTGGCCATTTTCATGAGTAACTGTTGTGCTTTTGGTTGCATCACCTGTAAGAGATATTGTAGGTATTTCCAAGCGTAACTTATCTCTGGTATGTCTGAGTTGTCCCAGGCCTGTGTTGGCTGAGGATGACTGCTCAGTCTCATCCACTACTTGGTAATGTAGGTGAGAGACACTGACATCAGCATTTGAAGTATGGTTTTCTGTATCTGATTTACTTTCTCTCATTTGTTCATCATACATTTCCTCACCTTCATCACCCATATGATCCACTAACTTATTTGACAAAGCATCAGAAAGACCTGGAGTTTGGGAAGGTCCACCAAATATTACATCATAATCAGAAGAATGACTTCCAGGGAAGAAGTCAGAAGCAGAGAATGTTGAACTTGTGAATGTGAAGGGTGAGCCGGATGAACGGATGAAGAATTCTCCATTGTCCACAAGAAATCCTAAAAACAAAGATAATTACTTAAACTTTTCTTGTATCATACAATTTCAACAAATTTGTATACTTATAACATTTGAAAAGCAAGAACTTCTTGCTAAGTTGCATTAAGAATTTCACCACTGTAATACCCTTTGCAATAAACAGATCAGAGCTGAGGTCTGTGCAAAGCCAAGATTTTTCTCAAACTATACTGTCTTCATAATGTAACTTTCCCATATTAAACAGATTATTAACAAGAAACATATGGCTACTTTCTGGTTTAAACTGATTCATTAAGCTGCCCATGTACAAACTCTGAAGGAGTCTTGGGGATTTTTTTCAACAACTATGGGTTACTTTTTGTTGGCTATAAAAACTGCTCTGCTTTAATCAGTAGTTTATCTTGAACTTTCAAGAACAGTTACAGTTCTTTGCAATTACTCTATCTGTTTCAATATATTCCAAGACCCTTCATGCCCACAATGCAACTACTGTACCATCATGAAGACATTGAGCACTACCCTGCACTCTCTGCACATAGATGCACACACAGCATCACAACACATTATTAAGACTGTGGTCCCAACCGGTGGACGTGGCCAGCTTCCTAAGTGCAGCAGGAATCTCATAAGGAAAAAAAGGGACTCCTGGGGCAGGAAGCAAGTAAGTGTCTTATATATCATCTGCTCTCACATTTGGGGTGGTTCTAGCTCTGTTTCCTTACTTGACAAAGTTGAGTTGAAAGCGGTCCAACTTATAAACTGTCCAAGGCTAACTTCCAAACTTGACCTCCTTGCCCTACGCCGCAATGTTGGTTCACTTTCCCTCTTCTATAGGTATTACTT
>JAUTYZ010273392.1:0-10111 GCA_032273725.1 Panulirus interruptus
TAGTCTGTTAACCTTGTATTTTTTCCACGTAAAATCATTATGTATCATTTGTACTATACATAAGTATGGCCACAGTCATGAAATACATAAATATTATCTATGGGAATAAAATGTTTCATGTTTGATAATAAGGCAACCAAATGTAAGCAAGACTACAGGAACTTAGAAATATGTTCATATGTACCTTCAAATTAAGACAAGTTTATTAAACAGAAAGCAAGGAATATAATGAAGTATGCAGCCTAAATACAGTTTCTAAAACTGGTTTTCTTGTTTTTGAGAGAAAGCAAAAAATAGAGAAACTGACATTGAAGAAGACAGATGCAAGCACTTGCAATTGCATCATATGTGGATCTACAAGTAGTATTGGAGTTAGTACACTCTTAAGATTCATGTAGTATTTGAAGAATTTTGGATTGGTAACCATATTGTTTAGTAAGTCTGGAATTTTTCCTTTTTAGTCAAAGGTAAGTTTTATCCCCATCTCCACAGACTTTTGTTTTCTTCAAGTCCTGCACATTAGAGGGACAATAAGGTACAAAAAGGTAAAGAATTTTTATTAGATTCAAGGCATTTTAAAGTTGACATCCAGAAGTTGAATGTGTCACACTTATAGTATGGTCTGCCAGTATTTATTATTAAGATATATTTTATCAAAATACCTGGGAAATATAAATGTTTATTTATTTGACCTAAATACCTGGGAAGTATACAAATGATAGTTTTTTGGGGTGGCTTAACCAGCTGCCTCAGGTGTCGTACAAATATGGATGATTCGGTTTTAAAGTGGGTCATCCAAGCTGTAACAATGATCGTTACCCTTTCATCTTTTTGAAATTTCGAGTGCACCCATCTGATTGTCGCAAGTATTGAGTATTTGACTGTGCTTTAGGTCCCACTAGTAATATGTGCAAGTTAAGAGCTGTAATTATGTTACAACATGCAGGTATGTTTTTAGGAGCATTTAGATGCCCTGCCTTTTCTGTTTTGTTCACCAGTACTGGACATTTCTAATACTTCATTGTGAAAGGTTTACCACCTGATGTAAATTGTTTTAGACTTTCCCATTACTCATAGGAATAGTCAAATTTTAGCTTATAATTGGAAAGAAGTATCTTGGTTAAAGCAAGAACTTTCAGTGAAGACTTGTTATCCTCGCTCACTGCAAATAGTTGACTAACTTATGCTATTGAATTAATTTGATTTGTTTTTCCCTGAACTTGGAACTTCCCCATTCTTATTTGTCTTTCCTTAATGGCGACATGGAAACAGGGATCATGAAGGCATTTTACAGTCTCTGGGACGATAAACCACCAGTCTTATTTGATTAATTATATTGATTTTTTTTTTTTCCAGTGCAATAACCAAATCATTGTTCACTCTCCTGTTTGCTTACGAGGGCAATAATGAGCCCTGTTAGTTTCCATTCTATCATCAGTTTCCTTTAAATCTTCATCTTAAAGCATTCTTAATGTGTTTGCTTATAATCATAAATTACTGGGAAACGAAGCGTCTACATTCGTCTAATTCAAATTTTTTTGATTTGATTTATTATTGCAAAAAGTCAACATTTAAGATTGAAGTGGATCCTGTGCTGCAGTGAAGGTGTGGCAGTGTCTCAACGATAGACGGCAGATTAACTGAGAAGAATGAGGATAAGAAGGCCGGTTATTGAGCATGTTTTGCGGTTCACAGGTAAAGCATATATGCAGCTTATTATATGCAGCCTAATTTTAGTCAAACATGTGATTCTAAACCATTAGCTTACTCTCGAAAAATCATTTTGGAGTTAATGTTGTAAAATTTCAATGACAATTCAAGCTACAAATTGCTCTCATAGTATTATAACAAGGAAGGCACTAAAAACCTGCAGTGAGAATTAAGCTAACAGTGGTCCGTTGTGGAGCACCTTACAAACGCCCGAGTACGAAGTAGTTCTTATTCACGACCTCAGACATGCCTCCCTCCTGCCTCCATCAAGCATCATTAACACGTGCAAAACTGATGCTATATATCCCATTTGTTGCATATGGGACTTCTCAGAAATGTTCCCTCACTTTAATCAAGGAAGGAGGGGGGGGGGGGGACAAATAAGAGACCCACAATATACTTATCAGTGATCCATGTCCTCATTGTTGCGTACACACTTCGATTTTGGCTCCAGTGAAGGAGGCGTGTAGACCCATGAGCATACTAAAGGCATTATAACACAGGCTGCTCTATTGGGTGTTACATGCATTTCGTGCTGCGTGGCTTCCCATGCATACCGCAGCACCTGATTTCCCTCAGACAATATTCAGTCCAGCAGAGCCTCATCTTAGGTTATTGTATCGTCGACCAGTGAGAGGCGTTCAACCTGAAAATATTTCCATTTAAGAGCTGCCTAATCTGTTAAGATGCAAATGAAATATAAAATGTTTCTGCCTTGGTCGAGAAACAGTCAAAAATTATTTTTCGAAAGTCAGACTTTTCTGTTCTGCAGCAACTTTATGTCAAACATTTTATTTGTAAAGTACGGAAATGTTGTGTAGTCCCTAAAGGTATACAGGATAGGATATAATCCCGTGCTATTCTTTACTGCGCATTCAAATATCATCAACAAGATACGTTAACTTTTACCGTTGATTTACAATTTGCAAGTCGTCTGACACTTTCTCTCATGTAAATAAAATTTCCGACAAGTATTTTTGGCAGTGAATTATGTCGAACTTTTATTTACTGCTGCCTGAAAAGCAGGTGGTTGATGTTAGGGTGATATAAGGTAAACCGATAATAATTGTTTTACTGTTTCAATAACAATGGGAAGTTTACATACACTAATGATAGGGTCACTCTACGCTTGCTAGGCACTTGCTCCCCTGTTACCACAGCCTCCTCATCTACGTACCCCAGCTGTTGATGCTATAGCTAGCCTGTAATGACCGGGCAGGCAACCCTACCTCCATTTTCAGGCTGCTCAGCTACTACCCCACCTGGTGTTATTATGGCCATTCTTTGATGGCCGGCACCTAACCCCTAATCCAAAGCCTGTCGTGGCTGAGCAGAAAACACACCATCAAACCAGACAAAGGCTTCTTATTTACCAATCCACTGGTCTTACAGCGGGCAGCCTGTGGTTTCTTTTAGTGAGGGTATGAAAAGGTACTGCAAACCATCACACGAGAAGAGGAACATACCTGTCCTTTTTCCTAAGTTAAGCAAGGGCTTTAGGGAGTAACGCAAGCGATCTGCTCAGCGATAAGCAGAAGCAGATGTTTAAAGTAGAGTTTTCTGGTCCCCCTGTAGATGCTGAGTTGGACTGTATTGTCTGTTATCAGCTGTCTTACATATGAAAGCCAGCCAAATGCACCAGCAGCCTCAGGTGAGCCACTGCACTTAGTCAAGTCATAGCGATCTTAAGTCTCATGTTCACTGCCGAAAAAAACCCGCGGCTGTAGGATCCAGTTGTGGCAGCATAGCCATATGGACTGGTGACGATGATGGGAATTACATGTGATACACTGACGCCGACTTCCACTAATCCTCTAAGACTGCTTGCCGACACCTACGGCTGTAGGGTGTCATTGGCCTGACCTGTTATGATGAGGGGGAGGGGGGGGGGTCCTTTAGCAATGAACTGATGCTGAATATTAAAGACCCTCACCCATTGCTAGATGAAACCCTCGGTTGCATGAACGTCAGCAGCTGGACAAGTGGTGGGGATAAGAATCCAGCAGCCATAGACGAATGGCGGTTATTATTAAACCCGCCCACCACCCGCCCATTCCCTTTCCGGAAGACGCTTATGGCTGTAGGATTCTACCAGCCATATTTATTGAAAATGCGGTGGTGATACAAGTTCTACTACTACTACTACACAGTAATGCCTATCGATCGGTCCTCAGTATATCGGGCTCATTTGTACCACGTCTGCAACGCGCCCTCATACCAGGAGCTCTCCAGGACTGCATGCGTGCTCGCCGGAGGAACTAACAACCCAACCTCAGCATGGCTGTTTGCCATGTTCCATCTTGCTTACTGACAGCTTCATGTACGCTCTACGGATTTTTTTCCGTATCACTGGTAATTGGTCACACTTGACTACTTCATTTAATTTCCGTTTGTGGATCATGTGCAGAATCTAATACCTAATTACCTGCTACTTTGCGAGCAAACATAGGGGCGCAACTTTGCCCTCCCACCCCTGATCAGGGACGCGGGGAAAACGATACAGCAAAGAACAGGTACTGAGAAGTTCCTGTGGCGGCTGTTGCCATGTTGATACCTGGGCGAGTCGCACCCCGGGCAAGCACGGGGTCGCTGCTGGAATGTTGTATTCTTACGTGTCCACTGAGACGTCTTACACGCTTGCCGGAGGACTGGTGTTGCTAGGTAGCATCACTAGAACTTCTTCACATTAATGTAAGATTAATGGAAGAATGTGGTCTTATTTTTCATACTCCATCCACTGACTATTTTCAAAGAAGCTTTATCGTTAATTCTGTTGTTTAGTTCATCTATACTTTTGACTTTAATTTGCTATATTTCATTACTAAGCTGACAGTTTGTCTTTCATTTCAGATGTATCTGTAATTATTCGTGACAGTATCCCATTTTCTATTTTTGCATCGTCGAAAAATTTAGAGGGTTGAGTCGTTAAACCTAATTCTCATACTGTTCAGTTACATTATGAAAAACTCTGGACGAAAATCTTGGCCTTATTGTACATCAGTGATCACTCGTAAGAGTTCATCTGATAATACCATTGAACACCACTCACTGTTATCTGTTAGTACGCAGTGGTAGGTGTAACGTATCCACCATGCTGAATGTAAAATGTAGAATATTTCCTATAATAGTAGAAACGTAAGTGTCAATATGGGGAAGAAAATTTTATTACTGTATTAGAAGTACGGTGAATGTCAGACTTACTCGAGCCTCCTATGGTCACTCAAGTGCTCGGATATATTGTTATTCATGCATATGATAAATTGATAAATTCCAGCGATAAATAAATTACTAGTTATCTATTATTATTATATAAGTTGGCGATGCATCAAATGTTTGCACGTTTTCTGTAAGAAGTGCTGATTCTAGGAATGTAACGCGTGGGACGCATTGTAGAAAAGAAAATGGATTTATGATTATAAAATTCAATAGAGAATATAGCCAAGATATGGTAGCCATAATCATACAAAATAGTACAAGTATTTTTGACACATATGATTTTAAGAATGCAAAAATAAACCTATGTAGTGGGGAATATTTTCTGCACGCATATTTGCATAAGTTTAAAGAGTAAATATATTTTCTTTCGATTATCATACGTCTTGAAAAAATTACCAATTTCAGTCATTTTGAAACATAATATTATAATTTCTTTAAAAGAGTTCCTCATTCTGAACAATTAAAGTCCTAAGCAGTTCAACAATTGGCTATCACGAAATGTTTACATTGGAAACATAAAATGAACCCGTACAGACAACCGAATAAACCCCCACTATTTATCCCTTCATACAAACTGTGAAAAATATGAAATGCCAGAGGAAGAAAACTGTCAGTATCTTCAGGTGTCAGAGATTAATGAAGTAAAAAGTAACGCGAAAATGAGAGGCGAGAGCCAGCGAGATGAACCAGCGGGAGGGACAATAGTATGGTATCTTGTGAAAGGCTGCGCTGACGTAGGATCACCACCAGGTGGTACTGGACACGGGAACTGACTGACCACACCACTCGACACAAGCTGTCAAGGCTGACGGTGGGGGTGCAGGATTATGGTGATGGTAGGAGTAGGGGTGGGAAGGAAATGAGTAGGAGTAGTATGAAAGGCAAGAGGAGGGAGAGTAGTTTGAACATGGTACGTGGGATAAGGCTGTTAAGGTTGATTTAGTTGTTGAGGAAGAGGGAGATGGTTTAAGGTAGACATGGATGCCGTGGAACTAATAGGAAATTTCATGTAAGGAGAAGGAAAACGAAATTAGGTGAAGGTAGGAGGAGGAAAAGAGGTTAGAATGAGGTTCTTACAGGAGGAAAGAGAGGAAGGTCGATAGAGGTATCTGGAATTTTGTAAAGGGTAAGTTCTAAAGGGAAAGAGAAAAATCAAGGGTACGGAGGCATAACAAGAAACAGACAAAAGCTGGAGGACAGTAGAATGGGAGGAAAAAGGATAGGTGTCAGCGAGGAAAAGAGAAATCAAGAATGACTAGATTTCAGAGTTTGGACTTGCAAAGGTGGGAAGAAGTTCCGAGGATACTACAGGGCAGGGAATGAGTGGAACAGGTGAGGTAGGGATAAGGATTACGTGTTGAGGGTGATGAAAGTAGAGGGCGTGAGTGGAGGGGGTGATGGAGGGGAGATGTCGAGGAGGAAGCATGTGATGGAGGTGATGGGTAGAGGGGAGCAGTGGGAGTATGCCATGTAATTTTCCTTTAGTCTGAAGTTACTGACGCCAGCTATAGGCTTTTGCTGGGGATTCATGTAAGGCTTTTGTGTGCTCCCTCATGTTAAGCTCTTGTATACTCCCTCATGTCAACCTGTTGTGTGCTCCCTCGTGTTAAGCTGTTGTGTACCCCCTCAGGTCAAGTTGTTATGTACTCCCTCTTTTATAGGTCTCCAAGAATCCAACTGAATTACTGGTTTAGGTTAACTTACATTAGGTAAAGAGACTACTGAATGCAAACTGCAAGCTATCCTTGGCTCAGTAGTGTTGCCAGCAAACTTGTCCGTCGCTCAGCATTGGTGCCATTCTGACTATGCTTGGGATCAGCAGTGTGCCAGTATGACTTTGTGATTCAGTTATGATGCCATTATGGTCATCTGTCTCTCAGCAAAGGTGTTAGTATGCCAGTCAGTGGCACTGAAGTTGTGCTGGTATTCCAGGCCCCGCAAAAAACGTCAGTTTGATGGTCTCGGGTTGAGCAGCGGTGCCAGGACTGCTGTGCATAGTTAAGTAGCAGTGCCAGTATGACTCCGTAATTCAGTACTGGCAGAACTATAACTAACCGTAGTTTAGCAACAATGACAGAATCACTGTCCGCTGTTCAGTATTGGTGCTCTTATAACTGTTCTCTTTCAGCAGTAGTGCCAGTATGAATAATTGTGACTCATCAGGAAGCCAGTATGACTCAGCAGCGGTGCCAGTATGTCTCTCCATTACTCAGCAGTAACTGTCCGTGTTAACGTAACCAGGGTCTGGTATAGCTGAGCGTGATGGCGAGAGCCGTTTTATTACTTGTAGCATAAATCAGTGTCGAAACACAAACAATGATGACACGGACTGCATGCCATGTACACTCATTCGCTCTCACCACCGGCCATAACACTGAACAAAGGACGACCACGCCGCGCCAAACGCCTCCTCTATTCCACACAAACTCCAGACATGGATGATCGCAGGAACTCTGAATAGATCTAGATTTAATGAGGGCGAAATTTATTCTTGACACCGTTAAAAGATAAAAGTGGAAGTGGAAGTGCACTAGAGCTGGTGAGAGGACATGCATGTCCAGAGCTACGAGAACTCTGGAGATGTAGGTTTGGAGTGAACAATATTTTGAGTGGTTGGAGCCTGAACATGCGGCAGGGTGAAAGGTGTGCAAAGGATCGGATGAATTGGAACGATGTGGTATACAGTGGTCGACGTGTTGTCCACGGATTGAACCATATAGGAGTATGCATTACAGGACAATATTATCCTCCTTCCATGCTACAGCAAGGGCCGGGGAGAAATCCAATGTTGTATCTACTGCATATCCTTTAGTCAACAGAAGGGATTTAGAAAGAATGAACTACTCAAAGGATTCTCCAGGTTACTAGGTAATAGTGGTGTCAACAGAGACCTCTTCAACGGTCAAAGTATCTTTGAACGAGCCCAGAGGAGACAGCTTGATGCAGTAGGCCACAAATGCTTCCTCATCATGTGAAGTGAAGAGGTCGGCTTCTGTGAGGCCAAAATACTGCATCTGGTACGGTCCAATCGTGGTCGTCTCGGCACTGTTGTCAGATGTGAACAGGAGCGAACCTCGCCTAAACCTGAAATTGGCTGTACCGGATATGTTGATGCCGACCTTCGGCATACAACAACTGGGACGGGTCCTATGGTCGTCCCCAACCTTGAGACTGCTAGCAGCTCCTTGAGTTGACGGGGGTAAGGGGGCTACCGGAAGACCTCTGTGCGGAATTATTCTCATTCCTCCTGTGACACACTCTGCCGAAGTGCCATGTAATACTGCGCTGTTTTTTTTCTTTCCCCAGGCTGGGCTCTGCTTCTCTCGCCCTCCATGTTGTTGAGCTGCTCCCCAGCCGTCGCGCTGCCGATTGCATTCCTACTGCCCCGTGCGGAACCTACCGCGCTACTGCTGCTTATGATGAGTCAGTCTACTGAAGAATGTTTTGCCGCTCGATAGGTCTGCATCAGCGTTGTAAGCAGACTGCTCGCTACGACACAAGCTTAAAGCCTCAGGCAGTGCAGGGTGAGGGTCGATTGCCAGGAGTTTCTTCCTGGTTTGCTGGCCCTAGATCCCTGATGTGATGCGGCATGACCAGCCGGGCATCCAGTCATTGTTCACACAGCTCCGCATCGTCTACTAGATCCTTCAGGGAGATATAAAAGTCCATCTAAAGGCTCTCCATCACGTTTGACGACGCTCCTCTAACTTCACTCGACGTAGAGCCATGTTGCGCGGACGCTGCAGTGTTCCTTGATGTGTGTGAGGACTTTATCAACTCTCACTGCCTGGTCGTCCTCACCGACGCTAATAGCGTGTGCTAATTTGGCCCTCATTTCAGGTGTCAGGCATGACCGGAGATATGCCAGCTGGGTGCTTATCGCTTGGCTCCCGAGATGGAGTAATCCCACATAATCCGCCCATGCACCACAGCAACTTATATTCACGCAGGGATAAGCTGGGCGAGAGTTTGCGTCGGCCATGGTCGAGCCGTCATCGTCTCCACCATACAAACTCTGCGAGCCGGGGACCTGTAGTAGCATGTGTCTATTGCCGCCAAACTTGAGCCTCTTAGAGTTGCTCCTGCTGCATTTCAGCTGTTGTTGTAGTAGAAAGCGATACTCGCTGCCTGTAGCTGCTGTGCTTCAGTATGCGAGATTAGCATGTCCAGCACTGATGGCTTGGTTAGCTGCTGTACTTTGTGGGTCGGCTGCTACGTACTTGGGAGGCATTGTAGGAGGGGCGGCACGGCACGGCACGGCGCGGCGCCTGGATAAGGGGTAGGAGACGCAGCAATGGCGGCGTGCGAAAGCAGGCAAAGAAACTTGCTAACTAGGAAGAATTCAGCGGAGAGAAGTAAAGAATAAATCCAGAAGACTATAACCGGGAGACATGTAAAGAGGATCGATAAATCATACGAATGGGATCAAGATAATGTATACAAATACAAAATGACAGGTAGGAAATGAAATGCTTTAGTCCAAAGACCGAATTGAGGAAAACAAACCTGAAATTACTAAAGAAGTATCGACGACTCACTACAGATAATGTTGATGGATGGCCCATTCACACAGCACATAAGGGGAAGAGTAACTGTAGTAAACAGTAGCGCTGATTTTGTCTTATCATTCTCTAAATAATCATAACGAACCAGAGGAATTACGTATCAACAGCAATGACAATGAGAACACAATCAGGATGCTGGGGAAGCAGGGAGTCGTGAACTCAGAGATGGTAAGGTTTGGATGAATGAGGTTTTCAGTTGTAAAGAAAATAAACTTGGAAAGTTTAGATTCTTATGGAGATAGAGTGTCATGGATACACAAATTCTTTGAGTATATACAAACGTAATTGTAGGTCTTCCAGGAAGCAGGCACAAGTTAATGCGACTCACTCACACTCATCCATAGGAATATCCCTGACATCTGATCTCCCTTGATGATAGTGCCATCGATACAAACACACACTGTGGTTGGTCGCATGAAGATGGAATACCGAGTCTGTAAGAAATGAAACCAGTCATCCATCCTACAGTCTGTCATACTTATCTTGCTCTATGATTTTATGAAACTGAAAAACTTGAGCGTTTAGTCTACCTACCTTTATGACATCCTACTTCACTATCCTTCAATTCTTTTTTTTCTCTCTCTCTCTCTCTCTCTCTCTCTCTCTCTCTCTCTCTCTCT
>JAUTYZ010273503.1:0-10111 GCA_032273725.1 Panulirus interruptus
TTGCATGGGCAAGTGAGGTCAGGTGTGGAATTTTCCACTTGCAACATCATGTCGCCACTCAAAAAGTTTCTGATTTTGAAGCATTTCGGATTTTCGGATTAGGGATGCTCAACCTGTACTCATAAAAACTTGGACTTACAACTGGCATTAAAAAATAACAAAGGATAAAAGATACAGGTCCAATATTTCAAAAAACCAGATGCATAGGTGAAGATGTTGGTAGGAAATGCAAATCATGGTCAACATGTCCACAATGATTGAGCACAAAAGAATTGTGATGGTGAATGTTGCTGAACACTACTTCACCTCCACATCCATATGTCATGAGCCTAAGCAGGATACTGTGTGGTTCCTGGTCCCATAAACGAGAATCTGCTGGCCTTATCTGTAGTACAGTGGTCAAAAAGGGTGAATTCTCATGGATACACCCAGGTTTGAGGGTGAAAACATTTTAATCCCCCAGCAAGGAAATGTCCTCTTAAATGCTCGTGGGGTTTGCCGATATAAGAGAACTCTTCTATGACCAACATTCTCTCACTGTCATCTTTCTTTCCTTGGGGAAACTCATAAAAACATTATATGATATTATAATATCACACGTACGCTGCTATTTCTCACTAACTTCTCTTTAATCTATAAAACCACTTTATCCATTAAGTGTAGCTAACCTCACATTCTGAACCCATAATCTTTCTACTTACAGTATGTTCTTAATTCTAACAAAGGAAACTATGGGAACTGTTACCTTTATGGAACAACAATAATGACTTAAAAAACTTCTCACCAATATGAGGAGAAGTAATGCTTAGAAATTATCTTTCTGAAAATGACATACTATGAATGAAGGAAAAGTCATCAAAGTTATAGACTTAAGAAGAAATTTTACAAAAAAAAACAAAAACAAAGTGACTTTAACTACACAGCCAATACCTTAGTTGCTTTTCCCTATCCCCTAGGTGCTTCTCGAGTCCGATGAGAACAATGTTAAACTAACCTTTAGCATTTTTCGTAAATAATCTGCCATAAATCCCCTGAAGCTTTGATTGTGGCCCCAGCGAGTAAATACGGTTTGTTTGGGTACTGGTCGACCCCTCTTCTGTGCTCCTCTCAACCAATGCCACTCACTCGTTTCATCATGAACATCAATAATTTGAAGAATCCGAATAAAGAGGGCAGATTCGTAGTACGGGAATATACACATCAGTAGAGCACGTTTGTTCATTTCATGTACCATAAATCTGTGAAAGGTAAGCTAGTAAGACATCGTTCTTTCTATGTACCCATCAATCTACCTATCTGTCACCATTAACTCCAATTCCAAATTTCATATGATGAATCATGTGCATACAATCTAAGAAATCCCGAGACATATTTCAATTAAAAAAATTAATAAATTTTGATTTAGTTGTGACTCAAAAACGACTATATCTTAACATATACTCCTGTAAAAATTGCACAGTAAGTCATGCATAACATTTTACCAAAGAAATTATGGTTAATTCCCTAAATCTCTTGTGCCTTTCCATACAATAGGTTGTGATACATCATACAAGGCCTCCTGTAAGACAAATGTTTCCAAATTTCTTAACATTTCAGCCTCCTGTAAGACAAAATTTTTACACATATCTGTGCATTTCAGCCATGTGATACCCCTTTTACCTAGAAACACACATACATGTTTTAGAAGACATTAAGATATCTAGAAAAGATATTAATTGAATACAAATGGGTCTTCACCCATACACACGACAGACCTCTTAAAATGCTATTCACGGTGCTGCTGGAGCAATGCAAGGTGCCAAAGGAAAAAGGGGCAAACATTATACCTATCTAAAGAAGGAGGCTGGAAAGAGGCACTTAACTACAGACCAGTCTCCTTGAGGAGTGTGGTTTGCAAGATACTGGAAAAGATAATCAGAAAGAAAATAAATGACTTTCTAATTCAGAAAAAAATAAATGACTTTCTAATGAGAAGAAATTACTTAAGTGAGAGGCAACATGGTCTTAGGGAAAGGAGATCAAGTGTAATAAACCTCTTAGATATCTACGAGAGATTGAGCTCTGTCTCAAACAATAAAGAAGACCAGGTGGACTGTTTATATTTGGACTGCTAGAAAGCATTTGACAATGTAATAATGCCTCGGAAGCTGATTACGCAGCTTTATCACCAGGCAGGAATAAGGAGGACACTCCACCTGGAGTGGGTGGGCGGAGGTCACCAGTGGAGTGCCCAGAGTTCTGTTCAGGTAACGTTACTCTTCTTAATCTACATGAATGACTTGCCAGAAGGTATGGACTCCTACCTGAACATATTTGCAGATAATGCAAAGGTAATGAGGGAAGTGAAAAGCAAACAGGATTGTATCTACTTACAAGGGATCCTAAACAGACTCCAAAGTTGGTCTGATGCATGGCTGATGAAATTCAATCAGAGCAAATGTAAAGTAATAAGGATGGAACTGAGTGAAAGAAAGTCTAAATGTACTTATTATCTAATATGAAATAAACTTCAGGTTTCTGTACGTGTGAGGAAATTGGGAGTTGACACTGTCCCTAACCTGTTGCCAGAGTCCCACATTAGAAGAGTTAAGGAGAAAAACTGTCTGCTTGAAAGTATTGGAATAGCTTTAAAACATATGTATAGGGATACATTTAGCAAGCTGTTCATATCCTACATAGATCCAAAAATAGGATATGCTTCTCATGCTTGGTCACCACACCTAAAGAAGCACAAAAAGCTAAGAAAGAAGGTCCAGAGAAGGGTAAAAAAGATGATAACAGTATTAGGAAAGCTCAGTTACAAGGAAAAGTCTGAAGCCTTAGATTTTCCCACCACAGAAAAGGAAAGAGTAAGGGGTGACCTGTTCACAACTTTTAAGCTATAATTTAAGCCATAATGATGATGAACACAGTGAACAGTGACATAGGCATAGCACAAAAAGAACACATAACATGAAATAAAGCAACAAACAGGCAAAAGAAAAAAGATGTGCAAAGAATTAAAG
Source organism: Panulirus interruptus (assembly GCA_032273725.1). NCBI lineage: Eukaryota > Metazoa > Arthropoda > Malacostraca > Decapoda > Palinuridae > Panulirus > Panulirus interruptus. The sequence continues at coordinate 3,006 of JAUTYZ010273503.1, forward strand.
TAAAGTAAGTAGTACATGGTAGGAAGCCACCGACCAGGGAGGTATATTAATGGTATTACCCACCTCGGTATCGGGAGGGTCAGTGACGGCTGCGTAGTGAACCAGCACTTCAGTGGTTGTGGAGTTGCTCTCCTTTAACCCAGATAGCTGTCTTTTCTTTCTGCATTACCCACACATGGACTGCTGGCATTCTGTCCACAAACATACAATCTCTGCTTGTCACACATAACACTTGACAAACACTAAACTCACACAACTCATTCTCCCTAACTCCAGATTTTTCAGCAGTCAGTGCTATGCATTAGAACTGCCTTTTGGCAAAATGGTAGGAGCAATAGATAGAAGCAGTATGCAAAAACATTACACAAGAGTATTACATAGATACATTAGGTAGAAGTAGTTGGTAGGAACAGTTACCTTGGAGCAGTAGGTAGTAGCATTAGGCTGGAATACTAGGTAGACACATTCGGTAATAGTAATTGGTGGGAACATTAGGTAGGAGCCTCTGAAAACACTGCACCAGAGTTGCCCTCTACCAATGGCCTGATAAGGGTGAGGCACAAAAGGCTAAGAAGCGGCACTGGAGTTCACCAGTTATGGAGACTCTTTTGCCGTGGCCACCCCCTTGAGGGAGGTCCCAAAAGGAACAGGCATCAGAGATAAAGAGACATAAATAGAAGTAATTTTATAGTACTAAATGGTGTACAAAAAAAATTAACTGAAAGAGGATGTGGGAAATGTAGAGAGCAGACAGAATTTTAAAAGGCTGTATGACAACAGAGAATGTTCGAGAGAGGGGGTCCCATGAGTGTAAAACTACCACCCCGTATAGCACAAACAGGAAATTACAAAAACACATTTGCACACATAATTAAGATAAATGAGTTACAGGAAAAGCTGAAGACCTTAAATTTGCCCATCTTGAAAGGGAGAAGAGTGAGGGGTGACCTAATCACAGCCTTTAAGTTTTAAAGCTGAATGATAATGTAGACAGTGAATAGTTCTTTGAGAGATGTGGAGCTAGAACAACCAGAGTACATAAAATTAAATTAAGCAAGAAACTTGTTTAGAAAGATTGAAGGAAGTACTTTAAAAGCATAAAAGTGGTGGATGAATGAATAAATGAATGAAAGCATGTAAACAACTTACAAAAGTTTAGAAAGTTGTAAGACAACAGAGAAGGTTCACGAGATGGGGTCCCACAACTGCAAAACTTCCTCCCCGTACAGAACAAATAGGTGATTACACAAAAAAGTAATATAGAACATTGATTTCTTTCTTTTACTTTCATACTTGTTCATTGTTTTCTGCATAAGCATGAACACACAAAGAAAAGCCCTCATTCACTCACATCTATTATCTAGCTGTAATGTGTATAATGCACCAAAACAAAAGCCCCTTGTCCACAATCAGGCCACACAGACCTTTTTGTAGTTTTTCCCCAGATGCTTCATTTGCCCTGGTTCAGTCCACTGACTACACATTGCCTCCTGTATACCACATCGCTCCAATTCACTCTATCCTGTAAATGACTTTTCACCTCCTGCATGTTGGCCCTGAGCACTCAAAATCTGTTTCACTCCATCCTTCCATCTCCAATTTGGTCACCTCTTTCTACTTGTTCCCTCCACATCTGACATATAGATCATCTTTGTCAATCTCCCCCGCTCATTCTCTCCTTACCTCCAATGCGAATGACTTGCCAGAAGGATTGGACTCCCACCTGAACATGTTTGCAGATGATGCCAAGATCATGAGAGGAGTAAATGTGAGGAGAATAGCATAAAATTACAATGCAACCAACACAAACTCCTAAGTTAGTTTAATACATGGTTGATGAAATTTAAGCCACCAGACAGTTAGAGTGGATGTTTGCAAACGAAGTCATTGTTTGTTTGATCCTAACACTACCTTGTTTAGGCAGAAGGCTAAAGTAAAAACGTAAATGCGTCTACAGTTCATAAAATTTAAACATAGTAAAAGTCTAGGTGTGGTAAATAATTCGAAAATCAGTGGCCTTACCTATGAATTAGCCATTCAAGTGCCTTTAGTGCAGCTTGTTTTTCCAGGTAGGGAGATAACAACAAGAGAAAATTTTCAATTTCTTTATCAAGTCTTGTGTTAGTAATCTTGTCTTGCACTGCACGCTGATGATCCTTCATAGTCTTCCCATATAAAGATTCTTTAAACTGAAGAAAAGCACTGTTTATCTCTGCTAGATCCTCAAAACCCGATCTTCCTATGAATGATGCAAATAAAAAATCATATATAATAAAGTCGTTATTTCATGAAAAGCTTTTATTTTACTCAAAGGATGACAATCAAAGAACTCTTCAGTACCGGCAATAGCCAATCTGCATGGTTTATAAATCCTTCCTTGCGTTTTAACATAAAACATGTTACATACAAACCAGCATTACATGTAAAATTACACATTAAGGATTTTGTTTCAGGTAATCACAATAGAACCTTCAAACAATCCAAAGAGTTAAAGTATGGATACAGAACTTCAAAATGTTAGTTTTGAATCTATGAAATGCATGTTTTGGAGCTATAATTTAACTCCATGCTGAAATATAAACTTATTCACATGAGTAGCATCTGCAAAATCCTATTGATATTAACTAGTGATACTGCCTCAAAAGCCCTATAGCTGTGAATAAATATCAACTATAGACAAAAGATATACCTGTCTCTGTGCCATCAATCATACATAAATGTCTAAGATGGCTAATCAGCCTGACTCCTAGTTCCACACCAGGACCATAAGGATAAAGCAAGGTTTACTATAGTATCATGAACACCATGTGGATACACATAACCAGCTTCTTAGTGCTAAACAGCAAAGTACTTGCTATATATGCCCTGATTTAACAGCACTTACAAACTCATCAAAGCCTCTTTAATTGCTGTTCCTACATCTAGTTCTACTGCAGAATTTTGCTGTATCAATTAAAAAAACAAAGATATCACAGAAGAGTAAACAATCCATTTCTTATTAAAAAAATTCTCTCAAAATACCTCAAAAACTTCCTAGTAACAAGACAACAGTCAGAGCAAACTTTCTGCATTATCAGGTTATGTAATGTTAATCATCATTCATCATAATACCCCTGAAGAAAAAAAAAATCACCTCAGCTTGTTTTAAGACTTCAATTTAATCTAGAATGAAGGAAGACCAACATGTCTTCTGTGCACCAAACAATCTAAGGATGACAACTGGCAGAGTCAACAAGAGCCTGGTACTTACATACCAAGATGTGAAAGGTAAACTACTTAACTCAAAGTCAGTTCGATGCCTATGCAATCAGTTTTAGTCAACTTGACTCCTAAACAGGAAGTTTCAACTGGAGGTCAACTAAAGAAAAGGCATTTTTATATTCTGGTAGTGTGGCTTCTCTAATGATTTGGGCAAGTATGGAATAATAAACCAAGGCTGTGTGGTAGAAGAGATGTTTCATTACTCATGTGTTTCTACACATAAAAAAATAAATTCTGCACTCAGAAGTAAAAAAGGATAAATTCTCAGACCATTCTGAAACCAGCAGCAGTTACATGATAGTTGGTAAAAACTTGGAAAATACAGTAAAACAAAAACTACAAAACCAACCAGAGAAACTTAAAGCCACTTACCAATATCAAAATATACATCTCTGCCATACTTAGCAGCCTCTGACGAATCAAACAGAATGGACCTTCGATGTCTTCGGTCATCTAAAAGAGTTGTCTGGGGTGTTGCTAACTTTTTTAGCTGTGAGGCTAGTGAAGTTGCCATTGCTGCACAGGGGTCTCCTGGAGATTAGAAAATGCTAATGATACTACCAAAAATATAGATAATGTCTAAAAATGCCACTTCTTTCCCTGAAAATATAACACCTCCTTCCCTGAAAATATGAGAGAACATTTACAACCAGAGCATATTAAGCAGTCTGAGAAACAAAAGAGGGGTCTGTGGGGCCTGGTTGTGGATAAGGGGCTCTAGTTTCAGTGCATTATACATGACAGCTAGAGAGTGGATGTGAGAAGAAGCAATTTCTTCACCTGTTCATATGGCTGCCTCACTAATGCAGGATGTCAAACATGTATGAAAAAAATTTACAGCTCATTAAAACACACCAATATACTTTTCCATATGCAGGAGGTCCTTGATCAATGTTTAGAAAATAAAGCTGCTGAGCATAATATCAAGTATGACAAGCAGCGAGGTTAATTAATTTAGATAACAATGGGTTAAACACTTTTATAAAGTCAACAAAGCTATAAAAGCCTCACCTAGTATCCCCTAACAGATAATACTTAAAGTAGAACTATACCAATATCAATGTGGTCTGTTGCTGGGAACTGCATGTTATAGCAAAGGAGGCCAATAGAGGAACTTTCTACATATTTCAGGGATCCAGAAAAAACACAGTGGCCAGGCTGTCCAACAATTGGACAGCAGGGCAATGACTTCTTCACCAGCTGGAGCTTGTTGATTGGCTGAGGGTGGACCCACAGCAAGCTAGGCCACTCCTGCTGACTGTATAGCTACTGATGGGTAAAGGGGCTATTAATTTCAACAAAAGGTTAAGAATTAGAGGATTCTGAACCCTGGGGATAAAGAGATTTCTCAACTTGCAGAACTGACAGACCATGGTGAGAAACACAGCAAATAAGAGTTAGGGTGAGAGAGTATTGGCAAACTTCAGAGAGAATAAGAAAGTGTTTTGGAAGTAGTTGAAGAATATAAGGCAAACAAAAGAACAAATGGGGAATCAATAAAGAGAGCAGGTGGGATGGGTAACAGGCAAAGAAAAGGTGAAGACATGGAGTGTGTATTTTCAAGGTTTGCTGAATGTGTCAGATGATAGGGTGGCAGATGTGGAGTGTTTGAGATGTGCAAGTATGTAAAGCAATATCAACTGATGATCTGATATTCTGGTTTGTGTTTAGCAAATACAATATCAGGTGCAGACCATAATCAAGAGCATCATATTGAACAATACTAAATAAGGCAATGGGGATTATGTATAACGGAAAATGTGGGGTTCACTAATATAAAAATAGCTAAACACTCATAAAATATCAACAGAACCTAGAAACACCTCATCTAACCTCACATTACATGCAAAATGATAACAGAATTACATATTCATCTCCTGCTAGAATTCCATGGTGTCATCTGCTTGGTGATGTCCAGTGACATGCTGGTACATTTTCATGAATGTGACTGGTATATTTTGACACGAATATTAAAAATTTTAATATATGTTAACTGCTGGGAGGTCAGGTGAGCTTTTCACTGGCTCTGTAGATTTTTTATACATCCATCACTTACTTTAACATTGATTAACCAGAGTTTCCTGATATACTCCTATTTCCATATTCAATATTACAGATAACATAAAGCTATCATCAGAAGGTATTACTGTAATCATAACTAACTATATAAAGCACCTAAAACATGAGTGGCCATATCCCAAATTCAGTTTCTATACACAGTTAAATCATATTTTTACGAAAAGTTTATCTACCTTATTTTAGATTAAGAGAGGTTGGGTTGGATTTGATTTGCCAAAAAAAAGCATTAAATATTACGAGAAAAGTAACACGAGACCGAAGTGTCTAGCTCCTACTAGATCCATCGCTTCCAACTACTCGGCAAAATAACTAACACAAACATTCATATTTTTTTTCATTAGGACTGAAATTTAAATAAACCTCATTTATCAAAACATCTGCCATGGGAAAAGTTGATGAATCCGGTGCAGTAAAGTGGTTAATGGAAAGTAAACCACACCGACACACGACTGTTTAACCCACCAATTGGTAAAATAACCACTAAGTAATTCAAACTGAAAGATTGATTTAGTTTATATTGGCAAAATATATAAATACTGAACATATCTAAATTTTCATCGAGGATACCTCTAAAAGTGTATAGATTTGTGTTACCCTCTCTATCCTCATGCCACACTTTTTTTTAAAGTGCAAGATGGGTGAGATTTATCTGCTTCAGTATACATATTCATCGCAAGTCTTTAATCTATATTTAACAAAAATTTCAGGGTATCTAACCTTAAATAGCTTCTGCTACAACATTATATATTACACACCAGATCCAGTGACGCCTGCCGCACACGTGTGTCAAAAGTTCCCGTGTTTGTTTACAGGTCGGGAGACGTGGTGTGGTTACGTTTCCTAAAGAAAAATCAGATTCTAATTTTAGTCTAAATATGTCCAAATTTTACCATTAAAATTTTAGATCCACTTTCTTTAAACAAGCAAGTTATGATAAAATTCAACAAGTGGTAAAATCAAGCGGACGGACGCGCGATTTCTAAGAGGTGTTCCACTTTTATGGAGTCGATGTTGCCACTGTAAAGGGTCGTGTGCAATTTTCCTTTTAAGGTCTTAAAACCTATCTATAGATGTCAAATATACCTGTAGTGGTAGGGTTATGAGGGAGGAGGAATAGTTGGTTGATTATTAAATAAGTGCGTAAAATACTAATGAATCTAAACACATAAAGACAAGCAACCTATGTTAACGCTTCAGATGTCTTGTGGTTAGTATATTATCAGTGATTATTCGTGTTGAAAACATGTATTCCAGGTAACTACACCCGGATCGGGTGCGACAAAATCCCGAAATGTGCCAAAATATTCACACAATAACACGGTGTATACATATCCAAATTGCTTGCATTAAAATGGGCTGGTTCAAAGATATTTGCAAAAATAGGGAGTAAAAGCTCAATTACAAATAATCATTTCTCCATATTGCTCTTATCAAATTCTTTTTTATATTGAAGGCTCCAGTCACGGACCAAAGTCCACATTAAGGCCGGGCCTTAATTGAAATATAGAGAGAATTATGAAACGGAAAAATAAAAGACAAGTGAAAGTATTTACGAATTTTTGAGAAAGTAAAAGACCTGTTTTTTGAAATGTGCCAGGTCATAGTTACTGGGAAAGACATGGGAAGGTACAGAGTTCCAAAGCTTCGACGTGTAGGGAAAGAAGCAGTTATCAAAACGGCCAACCCTTCAGTTGCCGATGGCCACACAATAATCATGTGACGCAGCAGCTTACCGAGTATTGCGTGGTCTAGCTAGTGGTGGGGGC
>JAUTYZ010273612.1:423-16259 GCA_032273725.1 Panulirus interruptus
TCGTCCGATGCATTCAGTCGCTTGACTAGCTGATTGCCGATGAATTTAGTCAATTGATTGACTAAATGCCACTGAATATAGTTAGTTATTTGATTGGTCGACTAATTTTGCCAGATGTCATCAGTATCCTTGACTCGTACGCTGTTGTTCTTGTATGTCCTCATCCTGGGCGACAGACATACAATGCCTCCTCTGTAGTCCAGGTGGCAACCTGCCCCCTCTGCAGTCCAGCGTGGCGGGACACAGGAAGAATAAGCTACTTCACCCGGGAATATCCCTGATGATTTCCGTGATCTCTACCTGTACACCTGTTAGTTATTACTTAACACTATTCCTGATCCCGTATGATAATTGACACCCCCAGATTGACATGGCAGTGTGACACCTCCTGATTAACATCACAATGTATATATTAAAAACATTACAAATTCCTAAGCTTAATTTTCATGATCATTCTTGCCTTGCCATAGATCCATCAGGCAGTAGCAGTGAAAACAGAAACAGAGTTCTATCGTCGGTGGATGAGCGAGTTGGCAGAAAATGGGGAAGGCTATACCAGTGGGGCACTTTACTGGCAGCTCAACGATATTTGGCCAGGTGCCTCCTGGGCCTCTATTGGTAGGTGATGAGCAGCAATATTCAGTTAATGTGTTCAAGTGACAATCACTTTATTGTAATACAAATACCATCTTAAGGACATAGGACTCTAGTCAGTGAAATAATTTGTCTTGTTATAATATTAAGATACGTGTTCTGATTCCTTCAGAGTACGGTGGTCGTTGGAAGATGTTACACTATTATTCCAAAAAGTTCTTCTCTCCTGTTTTAGTTTCTCTAAATCGAGTTGAGGATCAGGTAAGTTTTAACAGTATTCGCATTTGTCGTAAACTGTTTGATACCAGAACTTCATATTCTGTTTAGCATGCAAGCTCCAAGCCAACAATATGTAGAACTGGAAAAAAGAATGTGTTATTTTCTAAATGACATGCTTACCAGTGAAGCTGCATTAATGACTTGGAAAATATCAGACAGTGTGTGTGTGTGTGTGTGTATTTTAGGGTTATGAGACAGAGCATATGTTAGGTGATGTATTAAACCACTTTTCGTGATGATACTGTATGATTGTTATGTCTCAGTAGCTACTTTTCAGTCTTGTGTGGAAATTGCTCTCAAATTTGTGTAACATATTGCTGCACTGACGGTTATGCATCATTCCAAAATGACTGTGAAGTTTACAGAGATAATTTTGAGGAACTTTTTATAATAATTTTTGTCTTTGTTATAACAAGTAATTTTGAGAAAATATAAATTAATGAAATAAACTTAACAAACATTTTGTTTATGCACTTACACATTTGTGTTGACCAACTCCTGTGTACGGGAGGAAGTCTCACGATGACATCAGCATCGTGTCAGACAGTCTTATCGAGTTTTAAGGTCAAATTTGGGCAGTTGATAAGTCGGATTGTGTTCAGTTTGACTGTCAAATAAGTATTTAAAGCCAGAATTCCCCAAGATGTAAAAGTAGTATTCACTGTCAAAAATATCACGACCCGACACTTAATTTACTTTCCATTGCCAGACGTACAAATCCTGAGACTGGATCCGACTGGCTCATGTCACGCACGAGTGGGGCAACACAGGGTTCAGTCTTGAGACAAATCCGTTTTGTTATCCACATAAATGGTCTGGAGATGGGAATCACCATTAAAAATTTAGAATTTGCTAATGACACGAGATTTGGAAATACGGCCCAATCAAAGGAAGGCTGCTTGAGGATTCTGAGTGATTTGGACAATAACATTGGTGAGAGACATGTGAAATGGATGTCAGTGTAGACAAAGTAGTGCATATTGTCAAGAATATATTAGTTATAGATATATAATGCTTGGTTAGCCACTGTTAATCATAGATGTAAAATGCTACGTTGGCCACAATTAATTATAGATTTTATATTCACGTTGAAGGCTCCAGTCACGGACAAAAGTCCACATCAAGGCCGGGCCTTAAGTGAAATATAGAGAGGTTAATGAAAGGGAAAAAGAAGAGACAAGGGAAAGTTTTGCATATGTCTTTGGAAGTGAAGATCCAAAAATAGAATACCATTTTTTTTTACCAGAAATATTTTTACTGTATTCTGTATAGACTATACAGATGCTCCTCGACTTACGATGGGGTTATGTTCTGATAAACCCATCATAAGTTGAATATTGTAAGTCAAAAATACATTTAATGTGTCCATTTGATACAGTACATCTAACCTACCGAACATCATAGCTTAGCCTAGCATACCTTAAATGTTCTCAGAACACTTACATTAGCTTACAGTTGGACAAAATCATCTAACACAAAGCCTATTTTATAATGAAATGTTGAATATTGCATCATCATAAAGTAAAAAAATCGTAAGTCGAACCATCGTAAGTTGGGGAGCATGTGTAGATGGCTTGGTCTCACTTCTCTGTACAAGCACTACATAGGGAAAAGCCAAGCAGTGTCAAAAGGATTGTTCCTAATAGTACCTCACTAAAAGCAGGAATGGCATAATGGTATAAGAATTATAAAAAGAGTGTGGTTTGCAACTTGAAGGATCAGAGCTTTGTTTTTAGTAAACGTAGATATCTAAGGTACTATATGCAGTATTGATTTTCATGTTGCAAATTGCTGTTTATGGAATGATGGGAGTTGGGAGTTAATGGGTTGTGCTGATTTAAAAGATTATGGGTCAGAGAGGTATGAGGATCTATTTTTAAAGAATATGGGTCAGAGAGGTGTGAGGATCTATTTTTAAGAATGTCCTCCTCCAGATAAGACACAAAGGTCTTGCATTATGCAGTATTGCATTGTTTGATCTAGTTATCATCAGTTTGAAACCTCGAGTTAATTTCATGTATGTGGGAGGATGCTACCTTTTAGTACAGCAGTAGAAAAATGCATAAACAGATATACATAGGGATGCATCCTATACTTTTCACATTTTCCTAGTTCTTTTGCACCTTCATTACATTTATAATTACTTTACTAATGAACAGCATTCTCAGATGAACCTTCTTAGCTTGCTCTTGGGTCTCCATCATCAGAAAGTGTAGTTGTGCACAACAGCCACAGTAAATGGAAAGCTTTCTTCCTATTATTACTTTTTACAAAATAGAGAAGTGTTTAACTATTTGAATTGAGCAAATTGATTAATTTGTTTTATTATACAGTGTCCTTTTCCTGTGATTGCCAAGCAGGATAATCCTAGTGTGTTAGTAGATGTAGCATATAATTCTTTTTATATTTATAATGCATATAGCTCTCTGCAAGTAACCATTAATTGATTACTCTTGCTTGAAGCTAGGTTCTTGAAGCCATTGCTTTGTGTTGCTGAAACCCTTCTTTACCCAAATGCTATAGACTTAAGACCAAAAACAGGAGATCAGTATATACTAATTTATATTCTTTGTGTTCAGACTGTGTTCCAGGTGATGCCACTGTCTGTTGACCAGTGGATGGCTGTCATAAAGATTTCCATCCCTGTAGTGCTCATGGATGAGACTCTCAAGTTCATCGCCCGTAATTACACCGACGGTGAGAACCCACTCTTTTCCTGCCACTGGATTGTGCTAGCCTGGGCTATCTATTTTACCTACATCAAGATTTACTTCTTTTAACCTCAGTCACCACCCTAACAAAATGTATTGCAGGGAGTCAGACATGTGCCATTTGGGAAACTAAGGCTTCATAATGGGAGCTCAATAAAACATTGTGGTTTGACTCATGAAAAGTTTTCCCTTTTGGGGTGGGTTGTTAAAACAGCCTTATCACTTGTGGAGACAATAAAATTTTTGCAATGTTTTTATGTGCTACTTTAGCACTTGTTCTACCCACTTTCACTGAAAGGTATAAGTGGGACTGAAAGACTCAGGGTGTGTGACTTGAGTTAATGAAAGACAGAGAAGTGTTGTTGCCCTTAATTACTCCATGTGAGTCAGCTGTTGCTACTGCTGTGGTTGCCAGCTGCCAGTGCTGTTTGCTGCAGTTGCCACTACTGTTGCTTAGCTGGGGGCAGTGTGATTGTTAAGTATAGTGTACATATAATGAAGTGCTGAGAGTTAACACAAATTAGAGACATCGCCACCTCTCACAAGAAGGTGGTTAACTGTCCAACCAATGCTCCTTTTGAGCTGAAGGCAGACATTCTACATGACTTGATGACTGCCCATGCTCCATTTATTTTATGTTGTTGAGGGCAAAACCCTTGAGTTGGGATCAAGATATAAGATTTATATAGTCTTTGAAAAGGGTCATTGGTAAAATTTATAAGGTAATAAATCTATATTGATGGGAAAGTGAATGCATGCTTGTGGGGATACATGATTTATGAGCATCTAAGACATTTTTTTTATGAAAAATAATGAAGTATTACCTGTAGGGTACACACAGTGAGATGTCTCATGTAGACAGTTCTTGAAATTTGTGCCTTCATTTTATTTGGTGGCATCTGGTCCCTGCCTGTCCCCTTCCCTCCTTTCCCCAAGCATGCCATTGTATCCTACCAAGAACATTTGGATGGTTCACATCTTGTAGATGTAAATTAAAAGTATTTCCCTGTAGTGTGTAGTATAAGGTCATTGCAATTTGTAATAACACATAAATATGTGCAATGGATAATGTAATTTTTTAATATAACTTTCTTGGTGCATTTTTGGATTCTCTTTATGGGTATCCTGATCTGTTCTCCCTTAAGTTGAATTCCTCAGTAATGATAGGGTGGGTAGTCACAGTTATGTTAGATACTTTGGTAGTAGCAAATAATGGTTGTTTTATCATTTTTGATGCCATGACCAGCATATCTTTGGAGCTATGGGAGTATTAGTAACTCAGTTTTATATATTTTGTATGCATATATCTTTCAAAGATCATGCAAGTAATAGTAACAAATAGATAAAGAAGTTTACCATCATTACCCATTGCATACTTGGGACTTTTTACTTTACGATCCTTATGAAGACACTTATTTATGGAATGTGTGGTTGTTTGCATGGCATAATTGGTTCTTTGACAGATTTTGGAATAAATTCATCATAGTTTCCCTATTTATTTATTTTACCAGACATCGTAAAGCTATCCAAGACCCCTACTTTCCTCAAAGACCTCTGGAGCTTTTTTATCCTCACCTTTTAAGTTTGTTCCTCTTAATTTTTACTCATTTTAGGTATCCAAGCAGGTGGATCAAATTCAAATGAAATATGTACAGAGGAGTTCTTGGGTGCTTTATACCAAACCAAGCTGGACTGTGCTTTTAAGTGTCAGATCTCCATCAGTATTATAATGTTAAACCTCTAAACACAGTTAATACTGTAACCAGATGGATCTTAATATATTGTCAGTGCCAATCATAGTTCACAGTCATAAAGATGCCAGTCATACAGTGGGGCTTTAGCATAATTTAAAACCCTTCAGTCCAGTGTGTGAACCTACTTGCCTGAATTTTACCTGAGCTTGACCCCTTATCACTGCTTCTGCCATTGCTGTCATCATCACAGTCATCATTTCATCATCATCATCACAGTCATTATGATCATCATCAAATTCCATCTGCTTCTAAGATGTAAAAGGTTCAGGCAATAATTGGATTACGGTCACCATTGCTACTCGTGAACTTTTACTCCCAACCAACCATCCCATCTTCATCACCTACAATTAAGGACATGAGACCACCAAGAACAGCCACCATTGGGTCAACCAAGTGAAGAGGAACTATAACTCTTTTTAACTTAAGCTTTCTTCCTCCTCCTGGAGTTCTCCTGCTTCCCTTTCCCTTCTCCTACCTATTCATGGTCTTTTTGTGATACTCTGCCAAGACTTACTCTGCTACTCTCCTGAGACTCACACCAACAGAACTGTTGTGAGTATTATTATTGTATAAATTTTTTTACCTCATTGCCCTCATTACCTCCAGTTCATCTCTATTCATTTATTTTTTAAGGAAAGAGTTCATATTTTTTCTCCCTTTTCATGGCATTTATAATACTGTAAGATATCAGGCAAGATTATTAAAATATAACTTCTGATGGTAGTTTTTCATTGAACTTCGTCAGTTTACATTGTCTTGTCATGGTAAATACAAAAATATTTTCATCCAATGTAGCTAGATGTTTTTACTTGAATTAAATGTAAGTGATATAATTCTTAATATTCATAACATTGTAATGAGTACCAAAGGTCTCGTTATCTTTGTGTGATGAGAATGCGGGTCATAAGCATCAGACTCCTTGCCTGCACCTCCCAGAGATTCAGTAATTAGGGATAGTATACCAGTGAAGTGCAAATTGTGTTTGATAAACTAATGTGTCATTCATCACATTGAGATTATTATGGCAGCTGCTTTGGAGCACTGTCCATGTTACTAGTGAACACGTGTTTATTGTCAGCCAAACTAACTGTCATGCAACTCCTTTTTCACTTGTTCAGTATTTTACTACCAATTTTACGACTTATAAGTGGAAAGGCACATGTGAACAATAATAGTTATCCTGATCACAGAGAATACCTGTCACTCTGAATTATTTTCATCACTGTCAACAGTATGACATAAGAAAGGAGATTAGCAAATTTCATTTTACGATCATTCAGCAATTTTGATTGTCAATAAGTTTATAATTATAACTAGACCACAAAAGAATTCTTCCTTCTTTGCTGTTACAATACACAAGTGTCAATTGAATAATATTGCTTGAATAACCTTTCCTGTTCACTGTGTCCATGCCATTTATGCTATTTCCTTTATAAGCTGTGATGTCATGAGTTTTGTTAAATAAACCATTGTTAAGAAATCATGAAAAGAGTTTTGTGTGTGTCTTGTCTTGCCCTGTTCTGTAGCTTGTTAGCCTTGTTCCCATTTTTAATGGCACAGCTATTAATGGCCCTTCTACAGTGGCCATATCCAGAATTTTGGCCATTTGTGTAGAGAGTGGAGTGTGACTAATTAATCCTCCAGCCTTACGTAGGATGTTTAAGGTAAGAAACAGAATTTTCTGTTGTATGCATTAAATAAAAATGACGTAGTTTAGAATGTTAAATGTAGGAATTTTACTTTAAGATTATGTAAACTTTTTGCTTGGAAAGTAAATTAATCTTTGTCTGGGATTAGGGTTTCTTGTTTAATATCTTTTTTTCAGAATTACTTGAATGTAAAGTGTCTGAATTTTAAGTTGTGATGTCTGTTAGTCTTCAAATGCAGACTTGTATTCTGAGTGCTGACTTGTAAAATACTGTGTACCCAATTGAGCAAAATTATTTGAACACTGAAAATGAACTATGAAAAGCAGTCTTGAGTAGAGTGACAGAAAAGATAATTTCTAGAGTGATTGATGGGCATCCTTTTGATTGTTACATGGGAAAAGTTGTAATGTGTGCATTTTTGTATGTGGTTATTTAATTGATTTGAATGATAGTGGAAAATGAGTGAATGTGTTCATATAGCAGATTATTTAATGCTGAAATAAAGAAGAAAAATATGGAAAGGAAGTAGCATAAGGCAAAATTTAAGCAAGGAGAGCAAAATTTTCTACAATGGTTTAAGAGCTGTAATATGATGAAACTGTAAATGATTATTGTTAAAGTTTTGGCATCTAAAGCAAGTTAGGAAAGGCGAACTTGTAAAAGATGCTTCACTTTAACACACTGGGAATAGGATGAGGATGTGGTCAGAGATGCTGTATGTATCTGATCTACCCAACTGAATTTGGAGCTGATTTAATGTTGTAGAGACAGATCTACATGAATGAAGTAACTTTGAGTTTTAACTCATAGACATTGAATGCAGGAAATTATATAAGAATTAGAAGAGAATAAGCAAGCACATGAGTGTAATGGTGTGAACTATAAGAAGGATATTTGTTAGAGAAAATGATATCTGGATGGATATGTAAAGATGTGAGATAATTAATGTGAAGATAAATGAAGACAATGCTCTGGGAAAATTTTGCAGGGCTAGCCTTTTCATATACTATAGTAATGAATTACAAAAGAGATATAATAGGTTAGGAGATTTATTGGATTATGATATAGAAATGTAATCAGATTTAGAATTAAGGGTTTGAAACATTTTCTCAGGAATTTAAAGTTTTTAGTTAAAGTCTACTGAAATTAGCAAGATTGCTATTTATTTTAGAATAAAAAAGTGGTACAAGTGAAGGCTGCTTTGCATTAAGTGTTGTTGTCCATCGTTCTTATATAATGTATTTTTGGTGTTGATCAATTTTATGGAAGGGAATATATGCATAATGAGAGTGGTATGGGGAGGTTGTAGGGTATACAGCTGAAGTGTGGGGGAACTGGTCGGGAAGCTGCTAATTCTTATGTTGGCGAGTGATGCTGATCCAGTGGTGTAGGAAGGAGGAGGAGGAGGAGACGAGTAGCAGGAGGAAGAGAGAAGGTAAAAGTTAATACGAAGATTCTCGTGTATGAGATGAAGGAATAGGAAGAATCCTAGTGTAAACTCAGATTTTGTGGTGGAGTTTGAAGTTGTTAAGGGATTTAGGTTTATGGGAGTATCGTAATAAGGACACCATTGGAACGCCAAGATGAGAGTGGAGTGACGAAAAGGCAGAAGATTTGCTCCTACAGAAAGAAAATAACTTATTTGTGGATTTTGCAAGAAATCATCAGTAGGTGTATTAGAGAAACTTTATTTTTTTTATGATTACGAGAGTTAAAAAAAGAAAGAGAAAAGATTCCGGTTGAATGGATGACATATGACATTAAACGAATTTTGTATTGGCACTGACAATTACCATGTCGCACGGTACGGTAAATTCCTTGGGTTCTACTTACGAGGGAATGATATGGTTAGTATCACTTCGGCTGATTCTCGCTTCCCATCTCATGATGGGATGGTTCCCATTCATAGCAGGGGACAGTTCCTGGAGGTGTGGGGATCCCGTATGATTAAGCCGGCACCAGAGTGCGAACCAGGGACCTCAAGCGTCCGGGGGCGAGTGTCATAATCACTCTCCACCCAACACGAGGGAAAATTAGTAAGGGATTAGACGTGCCAGTGGCTATGATTATGACGATTTAACTGTCAGTCCTGCCGACTGACTGATACAGTCCCATACGACTGTCGACTCACTCGACGCCTGGCCCGCGGGAACTGCCTTCAACTCTACTATAAGTAAGCTGCAACATCTATATACGTAGGTTGGCTTTGGTAAACTGGCATATAAATATATCCGCTTTTCTCGACAGAACGGAAAGGCTTTTGTGCTATATTTGGTAATACGTTATTTCTATCAGATAATTCTCTAATTCAAACCAGCGAGAGGGTCATGCCTTAAACCCGCCAGCGCGCACGTGACACAGCTTGTGCATAAACGGAAATAATCTGAATATATTTTCCCAGTATCTCAAATATTTCAGCTTCGTATAGTTATGAGGACATGTTGAAGCTCAGACTATTAAGAAAATAAAAAGCTTAAGGGATTATCGAGTCAACACTGGCAGCCATGTAGCGATGGGCACGGATGAAGCTGATGGACAGGAGATTGTCCCGTAGGAATTACGCTTCCAGAGAAAGCTTTAGCGTAGGCTGAAGGCTTATCGCGTGAAAAATCGCCGGGGAAGCGGATTATTATCCAATTATTATCCTAAGAAGACGACAAAAAAAATTTGTCGTCGTGTCAAGAACTTGGTGACTTTACCTAACCGGTCACTTCACAGCAGAAACCATCTGGCCTCCGCAGGGAACAATGGTAGCGATCTATGAGAAAAGCAAGCGATAGAATCCATATTTTACGCAGGAATTCAGTTCGCCATCTGTAGACACCCTGAACGCAGTGCCACATGTCAAAGATTTTCCACGTGTGTGACCACAGCCACAACATGTTCTAATTGCCATAATCATTTCAGTGTGTTTAGGGTAAACAGGATCATGATCACGGCTACGAATCATGTCAGTCTAAACTGGGGATTCATTTACCGCAGGCTTGACTGTAAATCATACCGAGATGTAAATCATGCCGAGTTGTAAATCAGCAGCACTGTCACGTAAAAACACATGGCGATGTATAGCGATACACGTAAGTACTTCCTTAACTCGTCGCTCCTTGTGCTCCCTACCGACCTCCTCTTCTGAACCGCTTGAGGTTAACTGGTCTGTGTTGACAGATGTCAGGTAGGAATGTACATGGGGTCTCTGACGCTGTGTGTAGTAATGCTGTCATGTTAAGTGTGTCACCAGTGAGACAACTGGCCGAGTGTTACACGTTGTGTATTAAGACTAGTAGCCATCTGTGTACAGCAGAGGTTCCCAACCTTGGAGTTAGCGACCCCAAGTTTGGGAAGGTAGCAGAACATTTTCTTTTTTCCTTTGGGGCCGTGAAGCCATCGAGACTTTACACACACACACACACACACACACACACACACACACGTACACACACACATCAGGTGATGTCAGAGCATATCTGTTCTAGTGCCAAAGTCGGGAGCTGATCTCCCTCGTCAGTGTATATTCTAAAAGCGTTATTAAGCCTCGACTGTTTTCCTCCGTTCGCTATATTTACTAACACTGGTCCCTTGATTTACCTGAGTTTTCTGTTTGGATAAATGCTTCGTTTATAAGTGAGCTGTTTCATTCTTGGTTGGGCGTCGCATTACCTTTGGAAAAATTGAAATGGTTCGTCATGAAAGAGAAAAAAAAAGCTGAACAACCACCAATGTAGATCATCCAACACCTGAGCACAATTCGAACCATAGGTTAAGAGGGAATCATCGACAACAACGACATCAGCACAAAATATTGAATGTAAAACCTGAATGAAGTTTGAAGCGGAATCCGAACAGAGGAACCATGAGTGACCTGCGCGTTGGGTTGTTTTGAGAGCCGCTTAGATACCCGTGTGTTGGAGCAGTGAGGGGGACCTGGGACCTGGGGTCGATGGGTTTTGTCCCACAATTTCAAATGTCATGTGAAGCGGTCGGACGATTTTTCTTGCACCTGACAGGAAATGACGTCCAGAGTAAGCCCACACAGAGCTCTGTGGAGTCTGCCGGGGATTGGTTCTTCATCCTGGTAAAATATCACTGGGTTTATGGAGACAAAATAACATAAAGTAGGGGTATTGTACGTACGAGGCAGGTCGGACATCAAGGGCAAACGAGCCCATGGCTGGATCTCGGTGCTTGCTCACTCCTGTATTAGCTATAAGGATGGTATTAGTGGTTTCAGTTAATGACTGTCTGCTAGTGGATGGGCATTCAGTGATTCTCCACTGTTGGATAGCTACTCTGTGACTCTCCACTGCTGGGTAGCCATTCAGTGACTGTCTACTGCTGGAGAGTCAGTCAGCGAAGAAATCGCAGACTATTCTCAGTTACTCAAAGATCAGACCGCTGTGTCCGACCCTCCTCTCTCATTCTTGATGTTAATGTATAACCTATCTCATTTGGATCCTTGGGGGACTGGTCATTAGCGCTGACATTACAGGTGGGTTTAATGCTTTCACCCTGGCTGTGTCCCGGGTGTTCTCATACGTGTACGACAGTATAGTACGTCCGCCGGCCAGCTCTAAGACTTGCATATTCTATCACTACAAGTGTTACTGTTAGAGTGACGCCCAGAGCTGTTGCCGATCGGGGTTACCGGAGGCGTGGTTTGTTATTGATAGATTCGCCGGGTCTTAGCCTGGTACGGGCTTCCGTGTCATGACCGCTCGTTCTCGATGACTGAGGCTGAGCCGAGGTACTTTAATTGGAGTTTGTAATGATACTTCGTTGGTAACAAGGGGGATGAGGGCTTGCCGTTTGTTGTGTTACCATAGTGAAGGGGCCCCAGCTGTGTTACGAGAGCTGCTGGCGTTGCCTGACCGGGACCGTCAGTGGAGGAACCCGGAAGCCATATCGGGGTGAGGCACCGATAATGTTGGCAGAATGGGGAGCCCACCGGCATTTGCCAGAGTAGGGTCAGCTGTAAGTGTTGGGGGTCAGATGGCGTTACCTGAGTGAGGATCACCACTGTTGCTTGCCTCAAGGCCTCCTGCCGCTGGTAGAGTGAAGCCTTGATGGTAGAAGGAGGTCATTAGAATGATGGCTTTACAGTATAGCCAGAGTAGGGGGGCTGTGCATTGCTACTAGTGTGGTGGGCGGCCCCTTTAGTCCTCCGGAGGAGACCCGACAGTGATACCAGAATGAGAAGACTGTAGGTCTTACTCGAGTGGATCCCTGTGGCCGAACTTGGGGTTTGGCTATACTACACAGTGGGAACCCTCCAGTCCTACCAGTGTGGGTGGACTATGTAGCGGCGGCAGAACAGGGCTTCATCAATAATACCAGTGGTTTCGCCAAGCTTTACCACTATGTAATGTCACTAGAGTGGACCTGACAAAGTCATTAAAGTGGGGTCCATTGTCGTGGTCTTTAGAGTGGGCACCACAGTGTGTTCTCAGAAGTGTTACTTGAGTATGGTCAGGGTTTCGTTGCCATACTGAGGCTGCGGATCGCTATATCATGAAGAAGGGACACCGGCGTTTATAGGATTAAGAACACATTAGTGGTTCCAAAAGTGAGGGGGTTTCCTCTTTGTGTTACCAGAGAGCTCTGGGGACAGGTCGTATTACCATAAAGCCCGGCTTGGTCCGTTCTATCTGCTTAAGAATTGTGGGTCTCATACTGCGACATGTGGAATTCAGACAGCTAGAAACGGATGGCAAGATGATTTGTGGTGTGGCTTACCGCTGGTCGATGGAGGACCGGGAAGCTATCTGATTTTACGGGATGGATGAGAAGCGCAGGATAAGAGGGTGAGTTATAATGCCTCACAACACCCTAGGTGTAAACACACACACACACACACACACACACACACACACATAACATCCTTTCTGCACTCACCCACAACATTTTCTGTACACACAACATTCTAAGTACACACACCCACAACATCCAATGTACACATACCCTCAACACCCTCTATACACACGCCCATAATTTCCTATGTACACAAGCTCTCAACATGCTTTGTACATACACCCTGAACATCCTCTATACACATACCCTCAACATGCTCCCTATACACACATCCTCAACATCTTCTACACACACAGCCTCAACATTCTTTGCACATATACCCGCAACAGCTTCTATACACACACACCCACAACATGCTACGTACACACAGCTTCAACATCCTTTGTATTCACACACCCACAACATCCTATGTACACACAACCTCAATATCCTTTGTACGCAAACCCTCAACATCTTTTATACATACACTCTCAACATCCTCTACACACAAACGCTTAACATCCTATGTACACGCGGCACACAACATCCTACGTACACACACCCTTGTCATCTTCCGTACACAAATCCCACAACTAGAAAAAACTGTACGAACGGATAGGTTAGTGAAATACGTACAGACTGTACTCGGGTAATGTGGAAGGATAGGGATAGTACGGAGGTGGAGGGGAGTGGATAGCACCGGCGGAGGAGGAGGAAGAGGAGGAGGAGGAGGACGGACTGGAGGGAAAGTCTAAGGGACGAACACATTGAAGGACAGGGGAAAAGTTTAGACGAGAGGGGGAAAAGTGAAGGAAACAATTAAGGAGAAGGAAAAGTATGGAAGGGAGCGGGGAAAGTATGGAGGGAAAGGGGCTGAAGTTGGGGAAAGATGTGAAGGAAGGAGAAAAATCGAGATGAGGGGAAAGTGTAGAGAGGTAGAGAAAGAGTGAGAGAGAGAGAAGAGGATAGAAAGGGGCAGCGTAGAATAGACAGGGGAAAGTGGGAAAGTACAGGGGGAGGGGTAAGTCTGGGGGATGGAGGGGGGAGAGGGAAACTGTGGCTGAAGGATAGATTTATACTCGTTAATTCCAGGGTGATGGAGGACGGGGCTGCGGCCAGTAGCCAGTAGCAGTTGGAGTGCACCGCAGTAATGGGAATACTTTACCTGTTAAGACTCAAGGCCGATATGGCTCCTCGCCTGTTGCCTGGGGTCTGAACTGCCTGGGGGGATTACAAATGAATACGTGACTTCTCTTCCAGCCAATTCCTAATCTCCAGCTTGCATGGCCTTGGAAGGCGGGTGCTATGAGCGAGGGGCACCGGACGGAAGCGGCTGTAGTCCAAGTTTGCGATGGGTTTGGGGCGACTTGTGTGTCTAAGTGTTCGTCAGTTCGCTTGTTGTTATGTGTCTGGCAATGGTTGGAGTGGGTTGAGTTCGTGCTCTCGTGTGCGAATGTGAAGGGGGTGAAGTGAAGTTACGTTGGTTCGACTACCGGCTGAGAGAGAGTCCCTCGGTTTGGTGGATGAAGGGTAGAAGTTATGCAGTGAACTCTGCGCACCAGTGAGTGTGCGCGGCAAAGGTTCGCCATAAACATATCGTACACACGTATATTCGCTTGAAACCCCCCCTGATGGTCCAGCCAGCAGTTAAGTTACTTCTTGCTCAGCAACTTGAGGTGTTGCAGTTCGGATTATTTATTTAATTAATTAATCTATTACGCCCGAGGGCGACAAGCCTAGTTACATTCATGGCCATAGAATATATACAGAGCATTCGTGTCTCGCAGGGCACGTTGAATACACCCACACCCACACACACACAACACATACGTACATATACGTATAATTGCAGTTCGGAGACCGACTTTAGGATCTACGATCCGGAACACTAAGATAACGGTGTGACAGTACGAATAATGATGACCACGGTAACGGTGTGACGGTATGAATAATGTTGACTACGATGACGATGTGACGCTCTGAATAATGTTGACCACAATTACAGTATGACGTCCTGGATAATGATGACCACAATGACAGTGTGACGCTATGAATGATGATGACGTCTGACCTCAGGAACTGATGAATGATCAAAGGATACGGTTGAAGATCTTAGTAAGGACCTCGGGTGTAAAAGGATAACGCTCAAATCACCTCTGCTGCACGCTGTGTCCTGACCCGGGTCAGGAGTTGGAACACGACACAGGAACACGGGAAGTGGCCGTCGTCCTGGACTCTCCTGCGAGGAACAGTCCTTCTGTTGCAAGAGCCTCCACAGCCGCGTTTGTTCACTGTTCCTTCTGTTGGGGGAACCTCCACAGCCGAGTCTGTCTTTACTGTTCCTTCTGTTGTAAGAGCCTCCACAGCCGCGTCTGTTTACTGTCCCTTCTGTTGGGGGAACCTCCACAGCCGAGTCTGTCTTCACCGTAAGCAAACACCAGATCCAACAGGGGTAAAGGCGTGTTCTTTTTCGTAGCCTTATTTTGCTTTAGATTTATAAAAAGTTTTTCATAATCTTGTTACATCAGTGTGTGAGTGTGTGTGTGTGTGTGTGTGTGTGTGTGTATGTGTGTGTGTGTGTGTGTGTGTATATTTTCTTATGTGACGTATTGTGATTTGCATTTGTGTGTGTATGTCTGTGTCTATGTTTGGTGCTTGTTTGTGTGTGTGTGTCTGATTTGCGATATTGTGTGTGTTTGTGTGTAATTTGTGCACGTGATTATGCCTGTGTATGAGTGGTGTCTGTGCGTTCGTACGTACGCCGTGTGCACAGGATATGTCTGTCTGCTCGTGTGTGATGTAGCTACAAGCATTTACAAGCGTGTATCGCCTGCGGTAAAGCCATGAGAGCTGTGCACGGGGCTTGTAAATGTGGGGTTTGAAGGCCGCGGCGTCACGATTGGCACCCGACGTAAACAGACTAATGGCTGGCTCTTTAACTGGGCCTCAATTAATCATATTTTGGACGCGTTGTTTCCCCTCTAGATTAATTACATGCTGTAAACCTCTACATCAGTAACGGCTGGATATTTGCAACGACAGTTAGCTTCCGGTGTATATATGTC
>JAUTYZ010273613.1:0-10111 GCA_032273725.1 Panulirus interruptus
ATAGAGGCCACCCCTGCACCACTTGATAGAGGCCACCCCTGCACCACTTGATAGAGGCCACCCCTGCACCACTTGATGGAGGCCACCCCTGCACCACTTGATAGAGGCCACCCCTGCACCACTTGATGGAGACCACACCTGCACCACTTGATGGAGATCACCCCTGCACCACTTGATGGAGACCACCCCTGCACCACTTGATGGAGACCACACCTGCACCACTTGATGGAGACCACCCCTGCATCACTTGATGGAGACCACACCTGCACCACTGGATGGAGGCTACACCTGCACCACTTGATGGAGACCACACCTGCATCACTTGATGGAGACCACACCTGCACCACCTGATGGAGACCACACCTGCATCACTTGATAGAGACCACGTCATTACTGAACCCCAGCTTCGGAGCTAAGAGTCGTTACTGAACCCCAGTTTCCAAGCTAAGGTTCGTTACTGAACCCCAGTTTCCAAGCTAAGGGTCGTTACTGAACCCCAGTTTCCAAGCTAAGGGTCGTTACTGAACCCCAGTTTCCAAGCTAAGGGTCGTTACTGAAAACCCCGGTTTCTAAGCTAAGGGTCATCATGAACCCGTTTCCGAGCTAAGAGTCGTTACTGAACCCCGGTTTCCAAGCTAAGGGTCGTTACTGAATCTCGGTTTCCAACGCTCAGCATAATTTTAAAGCTAACTACAGCTTACTGCATCAGTTCATTTCGTTCCATTCCATGCGGGTCTCTCACCCTCCTTCGTATGGTACACAGCCACCACAGTTTGTGCATAATGAGACCGTATACATTTGCTTTCTTCTTATTCCATCGAGCCCGACGTTACGACCCTTGGGTATGACGACCTGGCCATCATACCTGAGGGTTGTTCAGACTCTCATTCGTCTTGACTATAGAGAGCCATTATGTTTGTCTGACGACCACAGAACCATTAAATTATTCCCACAGTCTACTTTCTAGTGTGGCACCAGTGAAGGTCAGGAAACCTCTTTCCTATTGGTTCTTGAGATAGACTATTCTTGTCTCTGATTGGGTCCTTTGCTTGCGAAACTCCAAGCCAATCTCAGCATCGCCTTCAACGTTCTGGTGACACCTGTTGTCAAGTGTCTTGTCACCAATACATCTCCGACAGTTACAGGCCAGGATGGTCATACACTCCGAGACTCTGGTGGGCCAGGTGAGTGATTGTAGTAGAAGTTTCTTGGTTTATGGACCAATGTTGACATGGTCCACCTGTGTGAGGATATGGACCGTTTGAATGCGTCCAGCACTGATAATATGAACACCGCTGATGACGTGGTGACATTGATGAATTGGTGACACTGATGGAGCGGTCGTCAAGGAGACGTTGACGACGTTGCGACTGATTAAGCAGTGACTTTGACGACATATTGAGATTGTTCACGTGAAGTGGGGACACTGGCGATATAATGATATCACTCACCTCCTCGTTACAATGTTCATCTGGACTAAATCATGTAGAATGCTGATCTGGTTTATTCCAGTTGCATCAGTCATTTGTTATAAGTTGCACCACATGGTGTTACCACTTATCAGTCTCATGTTACCAGTTGCATCAGTCATTTGTTACCACTTACGTCAGTCGCTTGTTACCTGTTGCATCAGTCACTTGGTGTCAGTTACATCAGTCACATGATACCAGTTGCATTAGTCACTTTTTATCAGTTGTATTAGTCACTTTTTATCAGTTGCATCAGTCATGTTACCAGTTGCATCAAGCACTTTTTACTAGTTGTATCAGTCACTGTTCCCAGTTGTATCAAATTCATGTTGTCACTTGCATCAGTGACTTGTTACTATTTGCATCAGTCAGTGTTACAAGTTACCTCCGTCACTGTTGCCAGTTTCATAAGTCACTTGTTATCAGTTGCATCACAATTGTATCAGGCACTCTTACCAGTTGCATCAGTTTATTGCCAGTGATATAATTCACTTTTTCCTGGTGATTAGTCAATGTTACCAGTTACATTAGCCATTTATTACTAGATGCATTAGTCACTGTTACCAGTTGCATTAGTCATTTGTAACCAGTTGCATTAGTCACTGTTACCAGTGGCATTAATCACTGTTACCAGTTGCATTATTGAATATTACCATCTGCATCAGTCACTTATTATCAGGTGCATAAGTCACATATTATCAGTTGCATGAGTTAGTGTTACCAGTTGCATCATTCATTGCTACTAGTTGCATCAGGCAAGCTTTCTCCCACACCAGTTACTGCTGACTTGTACACACATTTCCTGTCCTGTAGTACACCAATCCCAGTCACATGTGAATTTCCTATTACCTAGTGCAGTGTTTTCTCTTCACCTCATGCAACCAATCACCACTTATGTGGTGTACCAGTTATGTGATGCTCAGTATACCAGGCACAGAGTTACATATGGGAACATTGTACTGGTTACATGCTATATTGTATGATCATTTACCAGTCACAAGTATAGTATATGTTTGATTTCACCAGTAATTAACTATGTAGCAACAGTCATTTGATGCCCTCTATACACATGTCCTACTACTGCATGCACCAGTTACCTTTGATTTAAGGAGACCAGTTACCCACTTTGCATTACACTTCTCTTGCTGGTTAAAGCACCACTTGCTGGTCTGTTCAGTCTTCCTTTGGCTGTTCTGTCTCTGAATGGTTTCTGGTGGACTTAAAAGTTTGCAGTACTTAAGAGTTGACATATTGTACTATATTATTTTTATTAGCTTGACTCTCTTTACTCATCCCTAACATATATTGTCTGGTTGTCACTAATGTATCTTTCCTTAGGTCTTATGTATTATGTTTTTTTTAATTACCTATTTGTACTCTGCGGGGAGGGAGTTTTACACTCATGGGGCCCCATCTCTTGAACACTCTCAGCTATTATGCAGCCTTTGAGATTTATGTATGCTGTTTGCATACATGCATGCTGTGTGCTTGACAGATTCATCTAAAATGATCTTTAAGTATATGTCTCCAAGAAATTATGTCATTCACCAGAGTCCATTATGGAAGAAAGCTATCATGATTTAGTATGTTTTATGGCCAGTGGTGAGTCATTCTGTGGTATTGTGTTGTGGCTTGTGATGAGTCATAAGATGCAGTGTTGTGACAAGTAATGAATCATTCTTTGGTGTTGTAGCAAGTGGAGAGCCATTCTGTGGTATCGTGCTGTGGCCAGTGATGAGTCACGTTAGGCTATGTTGTGATCAGTTGTCGGTCATTCTCTGATATTGTGGCCAGTCGTGAGGTATGTTGGGCAGTGTTGTGGCAGATAGTGAATCATTTTGCAGTATTGTGTTGTGGTCTATTGTGACTCATGTTGCACTATTGTGGCCATTGATACTTTATTTTGTATGACTGTTGTGTTGTGATTAGCAGCAAGTCATCCATTAGTATGTCTTGTGGTCTTTATTGAATAATGCTGTGGTATGTGTTGTGGTCAGAAATGAGTTCTGCAGTGGTGTGTATGTTGTGACTAGTGGTGATTTAATGATTCATGCTTTTTTAATGTGTTATAGTCACTGGTGTGTAATGTATTGGTATGTATCTACCTATTTGTACAATACAAGGAGGGAGTTCAACACCTCTTGGTTTCCATCATCAAAACTTTCTTTACTATCAGACAGCTTTCTAAATTTTTGTATATTGTCTACAGTCACAGTTTCTCACTTACCTTATTCTGTTCATCCACCGTTTGATGACTAAAGAAGCACTTCTGCACATTTTTTCTAATGTTTTGTGCTTATTTTCTTGATTTGACCTTTTGTTAATTTTTCTTTGCTAATGACAAAAAGTTTCAATCTCATCAATTGTCAGTTTCATGCAGAAGCTTAAAAGTTGTAATCTTATTCATCCTTTTTTTCTTTTCCACCATGAACATATTCATAGCATCTAATGTCCATTTTTAACTCAATTCCCTTCTCATAGGTACCAATCTTTGATCCCTTTCATGAAATCATATGTTTTAGAACAAAATGTTATTCATGTTTCTTCAAGAGAGGAATCTCCACTGGAGATGCACAATCCAAGTTAGGTATGATTTATTATGTGAATATTTTCCTACACATTTCTTCATTTATATACTTAAATGCACATATGATTTTAACTATCACACAGTGTGCTTACTTAACAGTTCTTATGTAATGATATGGTGATATGCAAGGCCCTGTGTTAACCCCTAAGTCCCACAAGTGTGCATGAATGTTTTGTGCATTGATTCTTTTATATGCATTTTGATGTGTTGTACCTGTCTGTGCACATCAGTCTGCATACTTTGTATGTACTTGCCTAACTGCAACTACCTAATTGTGCAGCATTTGGTAGAAGCTGAGCACCCAGAGGGCCCCATCTCTTAAACTCTCCATATTGTCACACACCTTTTTTTTTAAGTTCTCTTTAGTGTCTCTATTCAGTCTTATCATAGCTTATTATATTCATCTATAACTATGGAAGTACTTCTTCACATCCTTTCTAGCATATCCTGCTGAGTCTTCTACTGTGACCTCTCATAAATCCTTTTTGCCAGTTTCAAAAAACTGTTCACTCAAGCTGCATACTCTGTTAACTTGTAGATTAATGTACATTTCAGTGAATCCCATTTTTATCACTGTACTTTGAATTTTATTAAGTTGAACCTCATCAGTTCTGACTAACATTAGAACATGTCTAACTCACTTTGCTGAATTCTTGGTCATCCTTTACTTTTTTAGTGATTTTAGCATGATCTATAAACATAAAATATAATTCCAGTCCTTCTGGCACGCCATTTACACAAGTCAAGTCATTTACACAAGACAAGAATATTATATCTTACTTTTCTTATTTCTTGCTCTTAAATACCTCTTAAATGCTAGGTGCTTGTTGTGTTGCCTGTATCTTCTCCATAGTACCTTCAAGTGTTTTTTAGCTGTTTGACATATTTTGTTAAAGTATGTCTAACTCTTTTTTGACCTTTTCTATCCAGCCCCTACAAATGTTTCCCATGTAATAAAATTCTTATTTTACGTTCAACAAAACCTTTAGTAACAGATTCTATATTCTTTATAATTCAATTTTTTATACTCCCATAGATATGTCTTAGCTCAGTATAGTTACCACAGTTGTATCTCCTTTCTGAGTATGGTTTTCCCTTTGATCTTCTTTTTGATGTTTTTATTAACTATGTAATCAAATTCAAGCACCGCCTGATCACTTTTTTCTTGTGTGATGTGGTTACCGATATTATCTGTTTCTATGTTACAGGTAGAAATGAAATGTTATATTAAGGAAGAATTTGTTTGGGTCCTCTGCCACTAAGATGATTTTTGGGTTACTGAACTATAATTCATGTTGCATTTTTAGCACCTTAATCATCATTCAACTATTCATGTATATTCCCTCTTCTGTTCTTTGTGGGCTGATCAGACTTATGGTCCTTTATTGCATTTTACATGTGAACAGAGACAGGTTTTCCCTGTCATTGATGGGTCTTCATCTTTTTCTTCTTTTATTTCCTGAGTCTCATATGATATTTTGGGTTTATGGTCTGCCTTTCAGTTCATTATACAGTTCATTTACCTTCCTTTACTAAGTGAACTGTGGCTTTTTCAGAAGGTCTGCAAGTCATTTATGCCTACTATATAGGGAATATTGTACTCATTCTAGTCTGGACCCCTGACACATTCTTCTCACTGGTATTAGTTTATTGCATGTTTGGAGTAGTTCTGCAGTCAAACAATTCTCGTACTCTTCTGATATTTTACCACACTGACGTGATTTCCACCATATTTTAAACAGCTCATTCTTAACTTCTCAATTTATCTGCTTACTACATGGTGGTGTGTTTTACTGTGATGGTTTTGCCTCCATATTGTCTTTATTAGGCTGTGATCTGAGTAATGTTTATTTGAAATGGCAATATTACATTTGAAATCTACAAAATTCTTGTAAGAAGCAGATCTTGTCATTTTCTTTTATCTAGTTGGTCCTGCTATTTTCTGAATAAGAGAGAACTTGTCACACAGTTCGAATAATTACAATTTATGCAGCTGTTCATCTAAGCTACATCTGTTTAGGCACTTGGCTTCAATGTTGTGTCCAGGCTGTTTTCACCTGACACATTCAAGTCTCCTAAAAAGATTATATTTGGAACTGGACATTTGTTCTATAAATACTTGTGGTCTTGCATCTGATGACTTACAGAATAGTGTGATGACCAAATACAGAGTAGTGTGATATCCGAGTAAATGTATTCAGTCTTGACAACTGACACTTCTGCCACATCATTTGAGGAATTTGGTTGTTAAGAAATAATAAATGAATGTGTTTTACACAACCCATCTCCTCCACATATCATTCATGTCCTGTTACACCTGTAAAGGTTATAATTTTGGATCTAAATCTTACTGTTCATGTAATCTTACCTTTTTACTTATTTTATTTAATCTTTCTCGAAGGTGCTATACTTCATTGGTATTTTAGATTTCATATACTTGTTTAATTTCAGAAAGTTTTGTTAGTTTGTATGTATTATGAGTGTAGATATTAATAATGGCTTTTTTGAAATTTCAGGGATGGGTATGGAAGAGAAATATGGGAAAAGAAAGGATAGGCTTGCATAAGTTTTGGCTTCTCTTATGGAAGAACTGGATCTTACAACGTCGGAAAAAGGTATGCACAAGGGTATTGATGTACAGTATTTTGTTGGATGTAGTGTAGAGATTATGTTTATTATAGTCTTGAGTGACTTTTAACCCCTATACACCACCAACACCATGTCATGCTACTGTATGTGTGCATCTGTATTACTTCCAGAACAGAAATTGGGCACAGAAGTGCAGTAGAGTACTGTACTTAGTATATTATATATCTCAGGTATTAAACAGTATGAAGATATACTGTACTCTGCAGTTATCATTCTTGTTTTCCTCTCTGTGGCATTGTAACAACCATATTGGTATGTGCACATTATATGGAACACTGTGAGCTGTCATTTGCAACTTTCATGAACAATATTGTATGTGTGTGGAAAATAACTTTGTGTAATTACCTATTTAGCTATTGGGTCTCCATCTCTTAGACATTCTCTTACTATCATATATCTTCTTAATTCTATGTATGCTGTGTGTATTAACCATGTTCCCAGTCATTTCATTCATTCATCCATTACTCTTATAATATAAAAGTACTTCTTTACTTCTTTTTTAACAAGTTTCTTTATTAATTTCAGTTAGATCCTCTGGTTTCTCTATCCTTACATTTCTTGAAGAACTATTCCATATCTGTGTCATTGACCAGTTTTAAAAACTTAAAGGTTGTGGTCAGGTCACCCCTCACTCTTCTGTAATTCAAGGCTAGGCAAATTTAAAAGCTGTAGTCTTTCCCTATAACTCAGCTCTCCTAATTTTGCTTCCTCTTTGTTTCCCTCCTCTGGACCTTCTCTATTACCTCCCTGCTTCTTTAGGTGCAGTGACCAAACTTTAGAGGCATATTTATTTTTTATGCTATCTACCACTGTACACCTGACGGCCCATATAGGAATTCATTTTTGGTTTTCATTTTCAGAGCAGAATTCAAAGATCAAGTTACCTAGGGTATTGACACTTCAAATATAATGGCATATAATATGAATATGTACTATTTGCAAATTAGAGTCACTGTACTTTTTTAGTTGTTCACCAATATTTCATGCTAAATCCTCTTTGTGCAGTATCAAAAGATGTTTAGAAGTAGCTACGTGAGACAAACAAATATGGCTTTTTATCATGCAGAGCAGATGTCTATGAAAGTTGTTTCTTACATATGATTCTCTCTTTACAATATAAAGCTCATGGTGAATCTTGTTCCTCTTTGTTTTCTTGGTCAGAACTCAAAAACTTAGTTGTCAGAATAAAACTTTACTGGCAAGTTTGAGATGATCTGTGTTTCTTTAAAAGATTAGGTTGTTAGACTATTTCTCCACTATATAGCTATGTCCTACACAGAAATTTGTTAGCTTGTTTTCTCATAAAGTATAAGTGCTTGTCAACTTAAACTTTTCCACAGTAACTTGTAATCTGCTAGTGAATACTGATGCTTGAGAAACAGATGATAGGTTATGGTTGTGTGAAAGTTTTGCCATCCCATCAAAAAAGTTCATGGATTCTGAATTCTTAGTTTTCGTCTTATAATCATAAATCTGTATCAAAAGTTTTGATTATCAAGAGCCAATATTTCATGATAACAGGAGTAGGATATAGGAAGAAACATGAAAAACAGATCTAGTTAAATGTTATAAACTTTCTCCTCAAGGAAAGAGTCTTTCTTAGTCATTACTGAAAGACTGTAATAAAAATGTAAAGTCTCGTATAGTCATACCAACAACAGTTGCAGTGATATTGAACATGATTTGAGGTAAAGCTGTAAGACATTTTTCTCCTAGCTCTAAGATAGGTTTAAAATAGTCCCATACATTCCATTAACACTTGATATTTGCTAAGAATTTAAAGCTAAGATAACTTTTTCACAGATTCAGACAGTGATTGAAGTTGTGCTACCTGTGGTGTTCTGTGTCCTGCTTGTTATAATTCGAGATCTAGCACCATATGGGGTCTTCCCAAAACCTACCTACTACAAGCCATTTGAGATCTCAGAATTACCATCAAACTTAACGTAAGTTACTCATGGATTAAACTTATTTTGCAGGTGCATACATATCATGAATGAATGTTCACATCAGTACATCATGATGTATGATACATTATTTTTATTTTGAATTGAAAAAAGGTAGATTATATTGTTGATATTCTTTAACATAATAGTATTATTGCTTTACCTGTTTCATTTTCCTGAATTTCACTGAATATATTAAAGCATTTTTTTTTTACTGCTTGAGTATAATCAGTTATTCAGAAATAGTGCAATAGCTTTTGAACACTGCAATCATGGGAATGAAGGAGTGGAATATGAATCCGTGACATACGGTAAGGTTTTATTTGGCTCAGAGCCATGATGTCCCACATATGTTTCTGTCTGATAATATTTGCAGTATTTACCTTATAATAGGTTGCCCCATAAACAGACTACTCTATCATTGTTTTTTCACTTTATTATACAGATTCCCATACTTTCTCTCTGTCTATCTGTCCTTCTGTCAATCTATCTGTCATCAGTGCTCCTTTCTCATATCCATAGGTTGGATCAGGTACATGCAGCTTTGGAAAAATCACTTAAACACATCCTTAACCCATGCCGAGTGTACTTTATTAGACTGAAACATGAACTTTCATGGTATAATGTGCTTCTCACTTTTAACTTTGCATACATGTAGTCTTCATTCATGTGAACTCCTAACACAAAATGCCTTCATTGGGCCCAATCCCCTATCATTTTTCTAACATCCTCATCCTAAATTTCCTTAGTCTTAATGAATTCTATCACTGTATCTATCCATCTGTTTTGCATTTTGCCTCTTGTCCTTGTACCTTCTGCTGTACTGCTGTACATCTTGACCATCCTGTCATCTGCCACATGTTCTACATGATCATACATATATCTTTCAGACAACACCTTTTTCTCACATCTACAAATTTATTTTGTCTACCCTTGCAAGTTATTCATCACTACTATTCTAATTTTTAACCTCTCCAGACCTATGTACTTTGGGTTTCATATGCATCAGCACTGGGACAGATACTTGTTCATGCATGCTTCTTGCACACTCTTTGCTTAGGTTTTTCCCATGTACTAAAACTTTCACTGCATCTCCTATTTTCCTCCCTTGATGTACTCTGCAGTCACCTTCAGCTCTCCCATTGCCACACATACTAAACTTTACCCCAAAATATTTAAGCTCATAATCATTTAAACCCATACTTACATGTTTCTTAAACATGTCTTTACTTTATCCCCCTATCCTTCCATCTCACCTTGGTGTTCAGTGATGTCCACACATATATATCTTTCACTTGAGTATATTCTTAATTATATTTCCTGCCATTCTTTCTGTATGTCTTTTTGGTTGATGTATAAACCAGTGCCCATAATTGATGATTTTCATCTTGGAAGCTCCTCATTTCTCGCTCTATCCTTCCCTCTTATTTTTTATTTTTTTTTATCAAACCATAGATTTA
>JAUTYZ010273835.1:0-10110 GCA_032273725.1 Panulirus interruptus
CTATTCCGTGCACGCCTTTCACCCTCCTGCATGTTCAGGCCTCGATCGCTCAAAATCTTTTTCACTCCATCCTTCCATCTCCAGTTGGTCTCTCAATTACCCTTGTTCCCTCCACCTCTGACACTTATATATCCTCTTTGTCAGCCTTTCCTCACTCATTCTCTCCATATGTCCAACCAATTTAAGCACACGCTCTTCTGCTCTCTCAACCACTTTCTTTTTATTACCACACCTCTCACTTACCCTTTCATTACTTACTCGATTAAATCACCTCACACCACATATCGTCCTCAAACATTTCATTTCCAACATATCCACCCTCCTCCGCACAGCCTTGTCTATAGCCCATGCCTCGCATCCATTTAACATTGTTAAGACTACTATACCTTCAAACATAACCATTTTTGTCCTCCCAGATAACGATCTCTCTTTCCACACATTCTTCAGTGCTCCCAGAACCTTCACCCCCTCACGCACCGTATGACTAACATAAGATTACTTTTCTGCCCGGAAGTCCCTGTTATGGGGCTCCTGCAGCTCTCAGAAAGATGGCC
Source organism: Panulirus interruptus (assembly GCA_032273725.1). Lineage (NCBI taxonomy): Eukaryota > Metazoa > Arthropoda > Malacostraca > Decapoda > Palinuridae > Panulirus > Panulirus interruptus. Next base: position 555 of record JAUTYZ010273835.1, read on the forward strand.
ACGTCCACCGGGCGGGACCACGGGTCATATATAACGTGGTGATGTTGTGCGTGTCTTTAGGGGAATATCACAGGGCAATGGAGAGGCGAGTATTCAGTGCCTCCAGCATGTAAGTTACACAGTAGGTATGATGAGTCATATGATGTCTAATAATGGTGCTTACAAGGTTGGGGTGATGAGTGGTGCTTAGAATGCTGCTGAATAAGTGTAACACTTGTCATAGTCATGTAGTTTCCAATGGGTCTGTATTTGTTTGGATGGTGTTAAAACCTAGTATAGGGGAGGGCGGTTAATCAATGCTTGTCAGGATATTTCAATATGTATTTTTTTTCCACTGTTGTGTTTGTTGGGAGAGTTGGGTGGATGTGTGAGTATAATCCATGAAATAAGAGGCAGGGGTCACTTCTTTATTTCTACTTGGGTGTTACTGGTTTATTTAAGAAGTGGTTTTGGATGAAAAGGATATAGTGTTGTTGCGAAAGCTGAGTATCAAGCATACTGAGGCGAGATTGTATTGGAATTATTCTTCTTTCACGGTGCAGGTGTTGAATATTTGTGGTTCCAACGCAAACGGTGATTGTTCAAAACGATTTAGTTTATGTGGTTTACAGCTTTGTTATATTTGCTTTTGTAACGGTAGGAAACAAGGGAGTTCACGTGTAGTTTGAATTGGAGCAGATGAATTGTTTATGGAGGATGTTAAGAGATTTTTTTTCTTGTCCAAATCTATGCTAGATAATTTTCTAAGGGCATTTAGTTTCTGTGTTGTTTTAGGTTGAAGTTATTAGTGTAGGGAGTGAATGTTGTGTTTGTTATATGTGATGCCTGTAATGGTTGGTATTTGTTCACTGGGAGCGATCGTCCATTCAGGATGACTGGAGGGTGTGAACTGTATTTGTGTCTGTTTGGGGTTAAAAGAGTGATGGAAGACTTCTGTGGAGATGCAGACATTCTCTTGTGGGCGAGCAATTATATTGTGTAACATATTGCTACATGTTTGTTGCAGCTACTGTGATGTCAGGGTGTTGTGATATGGTTTTTAGTTCTTCTGTATATGAAATGACCTTTATATAGTGGTTTGCTAGAGGTAATGGAAGAGGGTATAGGAAGAGATTGAAGAGGGTGGTCGAAGAATTACTCTTGTGGAACTCTATTGTAGAGTTCAAGTGTTTTAGGAGTGAAGCCATTGTGAGTAACTGCCATGGCAGTGGCTATGAAATTAGCCAACCACTTTCTGTCATTATTGTGGAGAGTGGTGACAAGTATCTTTTTGTGGGGATTTGCTGAATGCTATGTTGATCTTTATTGCAGGAGGGGAAGCTGTGGTTGGTTGAAGTCCTTAAGGATATGTTGTGTAAGGTCAATATGTAGCATGGTGGTAGAGTGGTTGGCTCTAAAGGCGTTTGTGGGTGAGAGTAGGATGTCTGCTTGTACCACACATGGATAGGGTGCTAGTAATTCAAGCAAAACAGAATTAGCCTGTAAAGCCATATGACAGAATGGGCAAATTTTTCTGTGCCTATTTGTTGAGGTTAAACACAAACCCATAAATCTGACTTCAATATTAGCACTGTCATGACTGAGAGTGGTGCACTTGACATAACCTGCCTCTGTTTTTTATTTTAGTTAAAACATTTTGTTTTCAACAAATTTTTCAATATGTATTCCACCTACTTCATAGATAGGAGACAAGTTATAATTGTGTGGAGGCATTACTTGATATAGGTATAGATTATATCATACAGCAAAGCTTCGTTCTGATGTTTTCCCTTTACAAGTATGATTAACAAATGGACTAAGGCAAAAGGTTTCACAAATCAAAAATGGTTTATTTTGTCGTACTCTAAAGTTTTATAAAAAAAAAAGGATAAAGGAGAAACATTACATGTGTCACCGTCATATTGTCTGTCATATCACACTTCATTCATTCTCACTTATAAAGCTCACAAGTAAGTCTAGATACCCAACAACACAGTTGAAGAATGCACAAATTATTGGGGACTTGTTACAGGTCATATTCATTCACCCTTAATTATAACTTTATTTGATGTTTTAAAAAAATTTGAAACTCAAGCGCAGCACATTTCTATGCATCAGCATATACAATTTCTGGATGTGCTAAGACATTCAAGTTGTGTCAAAGGTGTTCTCTGGGGTCACTGAAGAGATGAATCAGTCAGTGACAAACTGTAATAGTAATCTTAAAATAATGGATGGGGTGAGCTGTAACTAGTTCACCAGTTGCATGCACTTCATATGCTCAACCCATAACTATCACTGAAGATAGTATATGATAATACCTGACCTAAGTTTCTTTTACATCAGCATACCAAAGGTTTTTACATAAAACATTCTTCCTTTTTGCTAAGGTTTGCTGCCAGTCTTGAAATAGTTTTACTTTTCATCAAACCATATCCTAGAATGATAAGACTTGGTTTTTATGATACACCTTGTGCAAGAGCTCCTCCAAACATTTTTGGAGTTGCATATTTTTTTTCATCTGGAAAGTTCATTTGTATTTACAAGAGCCAGTTTTTCAAATATAAATACAGTTATGCAGTATCAGCATCAAAATTTCTATTTAGTCAGAGGGAAGATGCATTTAACAAGTTGGAGTTTTATTAAATGTATATTGTCTCATATTACAAAGGTGCAAAATCCTCATAACAGCTCAACCATTATTACTGTGTTGGCTGTTTGGATATATAAATTTGAAATAGTTGTGGTTTTCACCCTAACTTGAGGTATGTTTAGTTTTGAGTTTGCTCAAATACTTGGACATAGCATCATTCAACAGCGCATCTGTATTGATGGTGTTAGTATGGTAACTGATTGCAATGTAAGAAATTTAAGGAAATTGTATGGAACTGGAACCTTGCAGTGGACAGTTAATCAGAAATTAGTCCTCTTTATGAATGATATTATGTTTTGAAATTTCTCCAATGTAATATCATCATTATTCATATAACAAGAACAATAATTTTATCCCAAAATGTTAGTTACTTGAATGTATGGGGGCGAGAACCAGTTATTTTTGAAATCCATTTGGGCTAACCATATTTTCTTCAAAACATGAAATAAGAATATTGCACTTGAGCCAACATTGTCTGATCAGGGTAGCACTCCACTGTATGAATGCAAAGATGTTCAGCATGACTTGCACTCTCATAGACATGAGAACTATATTCAAATTTATGCAGAAACTGTTTTGTGGATTCATATATACACAGTAATTGGTAGAACTGCTGAGTCCTTATTATATGACATTCCAAGATCTACTTGTAACATTGTAGTAAAAAGGTGTGATGTAGCAACATGATCATACATTGCTCTTGATGACCAGTTAACAACATGCCAATACTAACAGGACCATTAATTTGGGTTTCTTATTTAGGTATTCATATTTCTTTTTCTTACAAATGTTTCTTGTTTTATAGGTATCCATTTGATTTTGTAATAAAGTCTGTGTTACAGAAACCTCACGTTAGTATGAGATACGAATGTCTTTTTAGGTCTCACACTGTCATCCATTGCCAGCAATAAATATTATATAGCGTGCATCTAATCTTGTTTCACGAATTTGTTTTTGTACTATCACCATACTTTCATTTTGTTTTTTGAGATAGAATATTTGATTAGGGGATAGTGCTCTTCAGTCACAACCCACAAATTCTAAAATCCTTTGGTTAGGTAGGTTTTGAAGAACATTGTCAGGTCTTGTCTTAGCAAGGCCCAGGACTAAACTAACTTTTTTTACCAGAGGCATTGTCACCCCACATCAGTTGGTAATGGCCAACATTTACCCTGAAGCTCTGTGATGTTTTATTGCCAATGGAAATAATCAGTGAATTTTCAAAATACAGTAAATCCACATTAGTTTGGAGGTTCAATTTAATTTTGTTGTCAATTCATTAGTAATTTTCATCCTGTCAAATTAGTCTTACTCCCTGGTCATTCCTGTGTATAATAGTTTCAAAATCTGTAAGAATGAAATGAAGTATGGATTATTTGCATACCACCTAAGAAACAACATGTATGAATTAAAGTAATTAACTCACTGGAAAACTGGAACCAACAAAGAACTAAATATCTCAAAGGCAACTATGGGTTTGGGTATAGAACAATAGTTCTGTAGGTTCAAGCTTACATTGTATATTTTTACTTGTCTTTGCTTGTGATTTTTTGGAACCTGGAATAACTTTCTTCTATTTCATGTTCCCATATATGATTAATCTGACCATACACAATGAGAGGAGCATATCATGTCACTGCCATTGCTCAGAAGACAACACACAGATCATTAGGTTTCTCTTTTATGCTTCTCTGACTTTAATGGTATTGTTAACACAAAGAGAATATGTTGATAACTGGTATTACATAAGGTCATCTGATACTCAGCTGGTGGCTAAGAATTCTCTCCCCTTTTCTTAACATTTACAAGTCCCCCTTATGTGCTTGTAGGTCGTATTGCAGCATCTCATTCTTCAAGTAAGCCAGATAACATCTGTATTCATACAGAACATGCCTCAAGTTCAGGCACTTACAAATACATGCAGAAGATTTTAGGCATCTTTAGCCACAATTTATGTTTATGAGACCCACATTACGTTTAAAGCTTAATGTTAGTCTAGTAGATTTAAGGACTTTAAGATGTGCCTCTAGAAACTTTTGTAATGTAAATCAACGGAGAACATGCAGCCTATAGTCTATATTTGTGTGATTACAGCACATTACAAAAAAATTTGAAATAATTTGCCTTTATTTGCCTGCTTTATTTCAGTAGTACAAATAAATTTATTAGACCAGTGGATATAAAACCTCCCTGTAGACTACATTAGGCTACTCTAATAACTACAGACATACAGTTTATAGACTGATATTTTGTAGAAGAAAATAAGTGTGCATATAGACGAATAGTGTTTCACTAATTGTGGCACAGTCGGAGATTTTTTGGCTTGTATATTTTTACCTCACCTCAGTAATGCTGTATGTATTCTTATAATGTTAAATGACCATTGCCAGTTACTACCCAAGGCCTTAGGTCACTGATTGTGCCACATGCAACTACGAGCAACTTCACACTAATGTAAATGAATGTACCCATTGCTTCATATGTATAATTTTTAAAGTGATAAGCATTTGCTAATTTTTGCAGTGTTCATGTATTCACAGAAAGGGTGGTTAGTATGTTCAAAACTATAGAATAAACAGATAACTTGTTATTTCTTATGCTATGTCCTTTGATAATTTTATAAACTTAGATTTACGAAACTTCATGTCATGTCACAAGAAGTGATGAGGTGGATATTATTGTTGTAACGTTAAATAGTTACTCACGATCTGAAAGACAAATTTTCATTTTTTCTTGTTGAATCATCTAGTCACTAGCTGAAAAATAAAGTGTGAGGAATGTTGGAATGATTATTTTTAAGAAAATATAGTTTACTAAAGATATTGTGTGATAGACCAGAAATATTGGTAGCAATTATATATTTCCTAGTTTTAATTATTGGGTGTATGGTTTTGGTAGTATTTTTGTGAATATTATTGCCACAGAGTAAATCATATTACATATATGTTTGTAATTATTTTCATAGAAATCTTGAGCTTATACCGGTAATTGCCAGATGATTCCTTTTAATCACTGCAATGTAGTCATTAGATATTAGTTTTGTCCATAATACATCAGGATAAGACATTGTCCATTACATTCTTTGGTCTCAAGTTGAAATAAGAAAATGAAATCATAAGTTTAGTTTCAATGTTTTTATTTATATTTTGCTTTTTGTCATCTTTTGAATAATTCCTCCCACATGCAAAATGTAATACTAAAATAATGCTGTACTGATTAGTTATAAACAAGTACTTTTTTTTAGTGTAAAATAGCTACCTACATGCTATACCCTTTATTTGAAATCAGGCAGGATAATGTAAGTATGAACAGAGTACATTATAAGATATTTTTTAATCTTAATTTTCCCCAAAGGAAAGGATAATTCATAATATTGTTATGGTATAAATCTTTTTGTCAGCATAAACAGATATTTCATAATCTCTAACAGCAGATCTCTCATATCACAAATATTGTTGATATTGCATATTTTCCAATGTACTTAAAATGTACATATATTTCTTGTATATGGGAATGTCATAAAACTGTGCAGTATATGGCTTTCAGGATAACCTGCAACTTTTTCCTTTTATCTATATATTTTGCATCAGTTTTAGATGGCTTATGTACAGATAGAAGTAATTGGTACAGACCTGTTGTAAGGTTTAAATTTTACTACACAAATTTTTTTTTCTAATTATCTCCAGACTGTATATTTTAATTAGCATATGTCATATTGGCTATTATATGAATGATAGATCTATCTATAATTCATGAAATAAATACTAAGGGAAATTATTTTTGAAATTGCTAGTGAATAAAAGTGAAATGTTAAAATTACAGCATATGCTTTTATCTCAACTTCCCATATGATGTTTCCTCTGTGGATTTAGAATTTGTTCTAAATTAAAACTTCCATTTGCAACCTTTTTCTGTACTATGTATCCAGTGTGGATTTGAAATGTGTTCCCCATACCATAAAGCCTGAAGTCACATACATGCACAAGACTTGTAGTTGACCTTAAACATTTATAATGTTTTACATTTTTTTTTTTAGGGCACTATTGTACTTGATTTATAGGTTTGATGATATCTGGTCATGATAGGTTATTCCAAATCACAAGTACAAGGGTTGTTATACTATTAGAAGAGAATCTGCTCTACAATATTTACTTTTCGATAGTATGATGAACTGTCAGCAACTTGAAACTAGCCTTGTCTTGTATCAAAAATCTACTGCAGCTATTGTAAATGCATTGTAATGTATCATTCATGAAAATGGTTTTACGATATAAGCTATGAAATACTTGTTACTTATTAAATTTTTTTTAATAGTTTGTGTCCTGTAGCAAAGCTTAGTACCTACTCCTGTTAAGTTACAGTTGCAAGCTGGATGCTTCAATCTTTTTTGGAAAGAGATAAGGGTTTATGAGTATCATTATCAAATATATTCCTGTGCATGAATTATTTCCAAATAGTATTTCTGATGTTTTCCTTAATATAAAATGAATTCTGTTGCATTTCATTAGACTCAAGGAAGATGTAATTATCACAGGAAATGCTGGGTTGCTTGTACACAAACAGTGCTATTCTTTTGTTGCACTCTGCATGCTCCCTAATATTTAGGGCTATTTGTAAATTTTAGCATGTATTTTTTCCTTTAATGAAAAAAAATAATTGAGTAAAGTTCTATGCTCATATATTCATTAATATTATTGCATCTTCCTTTTTTTGTAGTGTCTCTGTGATGCACAAATTACAAGATAAATTCTCCTCTGTGTTTTGTTGTCACATCATTTTGTTTTACTAAGTACCCATGGACAGCTAACATGACTTTCAATAAACAGTGTATGACAATTTTTGTCTTTTCATCCATGTTAATTGCTCACTATGTTGTGATTTCACTGATATATGTGAGTTTAGTAGGTGTGCAGTTTTCCAATTAATAGTTTCACTTAGTGTAAAGACTTTAAGTGTAAGAGACAAGCCTAAGAAAAATCAAGGGAAATTATTTTATCTGTCTACTGACTTCTCTCTGATAATCCAGCTCCATATCAATATATTATGACAATGAAATATTTTGACAAGCTGCCTTGTCTGTCACCATTTCTGTTAATGATATGACAGCTCATTAGCATATACTGATGCACAATATTTATATCAGTTCATCAAATGTTCAGTTGCTTTTAACCCATTAACCAGACCCCTCATGTACTTGATAGAGGGAACCTCTTGTAAATCTTTGTTGAACTTCAGCTGATCTCTGGTAGTGGCACAAGATGTGTAAAGCCTCCTTATTTAACAGTTGCTCAAGAGTTCTCCTGTTACTCTTCAGCCATGGTGTTTAGAGGATGTCACAGTACACCATAAAGTGGGGATGAAATTGAGTAGTAGTTGCTTTGGAAGACTCTACTGATCCAGATGATAATCTTTTCTTTATAAAAATTTATATGATAAAAAGAACCAAGTGCATCAAAATAGTATGTGATGGTGACAGTTGAAACACATTTACACCAGGCTGTGTAGCACTCATCACTTTCTTGGCATTGCACTTCTCACTTTCTCAGTAAAGCACTCATCACTTTCTCAGCAGTATACTCCCACTAGAAGCTATCATTTCTTCAGTGGTAAATTGAGGCCTTTTTAACTTGTTCTTTGTTAGTCAGGTATATATATATTTTTCTTTTTTTTCATTTCATAAGAGAAATTGTCTTACCCTTCACTTGCTGGATGCTTATTTTTCAGAAGCATCTGGAAATTTATGTGCCTGCTTAGGGGGTTGAACCAGTGTACTAACTTCAAGTGGCAGCAAGTCAGCATGCAGATCATAGGGTGAACCAGCAAATGCAATAATAACATTAACGAGAAAATAATGTTCTGATTATAACGATAAACTCAACCTGCTGAGTCATTGTTTATGAGAGCTGTACATATTTAACTTATGCTGCACTACTGCCTGGCATATAAGGTACCCCATGAGTATTTTTAGGCATACAAAGTGAGTTATATAGTATTTTTGTTGGTATTTTTATCACAAAGATGACTACTAATGGTTTTACATCTGAAATATCTATTATCTTGTAAGAGTGACACAGCAACAAAAATTATCTCGAAACATGAGTGCATAGATCTTGTACGGGCACCCTTGACATCACATATTCCTGTGCATGGAAAAAGTTTAGGCTGTGGTGTTTGGAAACAATATGTGGGATGCCACTTTAAGTGTCAGTGCTGTATATTTTGCAGTTGAGTTAGAGGCAGCCATATCAAAAAAGGTACTCATATAAGGTCAAATGATCCCTCCTAAGAGATCCTCATATGAGGACATCTAAGGGTTAAGTAAGTGCTCTATGACTTTTTTTTTTTGAGTTTGCCTTTCTCACCATGTCAGTTATGTTGTTTCAACAGCTTCATAGGCGAACTACTTGGATAAAGGGCAAGTGAGGACTCTTGCTCAAATAATGCTTTACTCAAGTTCAAAGCTGTTCCCCCCCCCAGATGAATGTGGTTTTGGAGAGGGGAGAAAATAAAGAAAATATCGGGCAAAACATGGAACTTATAGGCAGTAGCAGTCTAGTGTAGGGATAGGACATTGTTGAGTTACCTTCTTGGCATAGCAGGCACTTAGGTATCTCTGTGTTTGTTGCCCTGATCAGTCTGTTCATTTGCACATCATCCATCTGTCCCTCCGTTCATCCTCCACTTTGGGAGTCACACTTTAGCCTTTGCTTAATCTTCATCACAACTTGAGAACTCAGAGCAAGTTGCTTGCTAACCTTTATAAAGTTGTTTCCAATATAAAATTGTTTCCTAGCGTCAAATGGATTTAGTAGCACAAGACCCATAACTTTAGTTTGGTTTTAGAATGAGTAATGTGACTTTTAAGAATGTTTAATCTGGACTTAACCTACCACATAACTTAAAGATTTTACCTTTGGCCATGAA
>JAUTYZ010273946.1:0-10110 GCA_032273725.1 Panulirus interruptus
TAAGTAACTAAAGTATTTCATTTGTAGAGAATAGTGTTACTTTGTTACTGAGATTAAGATAAGAAGCATTGGGTAATATGACTATTACATAACGTGCTTACTGAGTGAATTCAGATATTCTTACCCGACAAAAGGTCAGTTTTGAGCTAATGATATGTAAGTTTATAAACAAGGCTCCTCACTCATCCTCACCTTTCATGTAGTTCTTTTAAGAGCAATCAGTTTACCCCTGATGAGACAGAACACTGAATATGCTACAGTCACACTGAATGCTTTCAAAAAACATAACTACATTAGTGTCCTGATCGCATTCAGAAAAGTGTTCTAAAACAATACGGTGGTCACCAGCAAACCTATAACCAGTTCCAAGAACTAGTTATGAAGTCATGTCACTGATTCCAACCCCTACTACCCCATCACACATGCACACACATAGATGACAGTCTTGGACCCTAAAAGGTCATTAGAGGATGACCCCAATCTCCACGAGGGAAGGGTGGCATGGGCAATAAGGTGAGAGCAAGTAAGAAGTCTAGCTTAAAAACATGCTTTTCACAACCTCAAAGCTGACTTTTTAAGCAAACTCACTCCCTTGCCCTCATGTTTTGTGTAAATTTACTTCAGTAATGGACAAAGGAGAGGATTTGTTACAGAAAAAATATAAAAAATATGTGGATGCCAGCAGAAGAACGGACATTTCCAGGTCTCTCCTGAAAAGAACAGTCTATAAAAAAATCTACTCTTAGTAAGGTCCTAGCACAGCCTAATCTTCCAAGAACCATACAACTTTGTGCTTAGCTATAATGTTTGTGTAAGAATGCTTCACTGGTATCAAAAGTCATGGAAGGCCTCGAAATCACCTTGTCATCAGATCATGTTGAAGACATGAGCCACGGAAAGGGTTTTACTCAGGAAATATTTTCTTCAAAATATGTACTCTACCATAAATCCCTGGCCTGCAAATCCTGACAGTTCTCCAAACCAATTATGACATTCTTACTGTTGAACATGAAACAAGAATTCCACAATCAACAACGGTTTCTGATTCCTGAAAGTTATGGGCCATGTCCTGCAAGCTGGAGTTCTGTCAGCGACCCCAGGGAAAGACATTCTTAGGGTAAATCATCATAAGCTGTCAGCTTACAAATCCTGTTACAGCTGTGGTACTTTACCCCAAATGAGGTTGGTACCCATTTCTTTATCAACCTGAGGAACTATGAACAGCAGGGTGGGCTGCATGCCATCTGCTTGCACCAGGTATTGAAGCAGGGCCTGTGGAGTACAGCTAGTAACAGGTATTGAACCAGGGCCTGTGGAGTACAGCTAGTAACACTACTGACTACATCACCAAAGTACTTTAACATTACTGGTAGCCTTCAAGTGCTGACACAACACAAGAACTGGAAAAAGCACATAATGTGCACCAAAAGAAAGCTTTAATAGCAGTTTCTTCAAATAGTTTCAGCGAGTAAGGAGAAGACTGTTTCTGCACGATGATTTGCATATTATCCTGTAATGGATAATCTAAAGGTAGGATCAAATCCAAGATTCCTTACAAGGTTCTTCCTGCACATGTAACCTGGTACCAGGCACCACAATTTTCACAAAGGTCCGTACAGTATTGACATCAGACTGAAGCAACACTAACATAGTACTCTACCAAGAGTTTCTGGCTTCTAAAACTACCCCAGATTTTCCCAAAGGAAATTTCAGTCAATAATCTTGAAGTGCCTTGGATGGAAGAAAAAGTAACAAAACTCCTTATGGCCTATATATGTAAACAGACTGATCTTGCCACTTCAGACTTAACCAATGCCCCTTCATCTACTGCTACTGTCTAATGCTTTAACTGCAGGCTATTTCTTGGATAATCGTGAAAGTCAATCAAATCCAACTCATAAAAATGTGCTTTTGAGTTCTCAAACCACTCCTCTTACCCTAAGGGTTATTAACTCCTCATACTTTCAGTGCTATGTTCTTCATTGCCTCTCAATTCTCTAAACATTCTCACTGAGCCACTGTATTGAGGAATGAGCTCACCAGTTATGCTAATGGTCTGAACTGGACAGCAGATTTTCCATCCACTTATTTCTCACACAGGTTTTGGCACTTGCAAGGATGAACCTCATGTAGCCAACTTAAAGAGGCTCTCTCCTAATTAAAAGAGGTTTTGTAATTACACAAAAAGACAGCTCTTATTGTGCAACAAATCCTATATCTTACAAAAAGTGCCTTAGTCCACTTCAAAATGAGAACTTATATAAATTAATGGAAGGACCTAACTGAACTGGATCCATAGGAGCTGACTCATGAGAAAAATGAAACTGCTTGCGATTTACCAAAGTATTATGAATTCACTCAGCAAAATTTGGAACAAGTTACCACTCAAGATTTTTGAGGGTTTGCTTCAAGGACACAAATCATCAAAGTACTGTCCTCACCATATCAGTTGCCTTAAACCTTGAATGTCACAACTGAGTGTACTCCCCACAGACACACAACACAGTTTTTAAAGCAATAGGTGCTGCCAAGTATACAACTTATCCCTGTTTTGGCTGTCATATACAAACAACTAAAGTTCATATTACAATTCTTCTATTTCATTTTCAATTGTCTAAATTAACATGTTCATTTATTGAAACTGGTAAACCTATGTAAAGTAATATGTAGAATAATTTCGGATTATTATTCATACACTTTTACATGAGTATGATTACAAATATTACGTCTATAGTAATATCTGTTATGAAACACCTGAAAACACAGGTGCTAAGTCACTTATCTTCCTCACATCTTAAAGTTTTCTGTGCATCAGGCTGTATGTAAGTTCATCCACTTTCTGCATCACTATCCCGTAAATCAATGGTATCCAATAAACCAATGTAACAGATGGGGTTCTGAGCTGCCACCTTGCTGGAACTAAGTAACTGTACAACTCTCTGCACCATTTCAACAGTACTGAGCCATATGAAGAGGTAAATACTAAATATGCACATGATAACATTGTGTGGCATGCCCGTTACTATACTCTTACCCACAGGCATATTTTGTCACGTATACAGAACACCCACAGTGAGTGGGTTAACGTTTCTTTCACCATTTATAAATTGATGAATTATTACTGATGTAATTTTATTCTATTATAAACAATATAATTTATGGAATTACTGGCCTATGCTTGCAATTGGCTACACCACAAGTGAAAATTCATTTTCAGCAAGCTTATATCAATGTCAGTAGATGGAAAAGAGTACAATCCCATCAAGGACCTTCTCATGCCAAATTAGTCCATCATTTTCCTCCTTCTGCTTGAACTACACCTCTTAATGGGGTCCTAAGGTTACATAATAGTAACATAATAATAATAATAATAATAATAATAACAATAACATAATTTATACATAAACTATATCAGTTACATCTACACAGATATCTTATATACAGTACATCATCAAAAATAGAGAAATTTGAGCCAATGTTACAAAATCTACACAAACTGCTAAATATTTCCCTTTTTTATGCTTGAGGGCTTTTAGCACCCTACCTAACCCTCCAACCTACCCATAAGAAGTCTTGAAATTGTGGCAGGAAAGTGGTTGCCCACACAGATGTATATGTACAGCTGGAGCAGTTAAAGGGTAAAAGACAATTCCTTAAAGTAAATCATTAACCAATCACCTACTTAACCAAATGTATGGTCTAAAAGATTACTGAAAAAGGTCAAGTGATAAACTCACGGCTTTCCTAGCTGAATCACATGCACCATAACCTTGGCTATCCAGAGTGCAGAGTGGGAATCCCCCATGGGTTGTTGCATCTCCTGAACCACTTCAGGGTCTAAGGTTGGTATGGTCAAAAGGAAGCTATTAAAAACACCTGGCTTGAGAAATGGTCCAGAAACAGGAAAGTTTATGTTACATACTGATAACAGTTCATCTCGGATAATTTTTTTTTTCTTTTTTAGCTTGAGTCTTTGAGGCTTCCTTTGCTGGAAGAGGCTTCTTCCTCTGAAATATTTCCTTCTGATGTAGTGGTGATAAGAGCCAGAGCATTATCCCTTAAATAAGTCTGACCTAAATACGGCCCTAAGTAAACCTTTAAAATCAGGATCTCCATAGATATCTTTAGAACAATAAAAAGATTACGAAAATTACAGCTAAATGGGTACATTATGTCAGAACCATCACAGAACCCTACCATCACAAAACTCAAAGGTCACAGAACTCTACGATCACTTCTTTCTTGAGACACTTGAAAAGGCCTTCTACTACAATAACACTCTTTTACAAGACCTTCCATGACAAAGTAATTCAAGAAATACGTGCTGCAAAGGTATCTCATTACCCAATCGTGCTTCTACACGTGAAACAGTCCAGTGGTATGGGAAACTGAAAGAGTTGACCAGTTACAACATGTATACTAACTTCTTTCCCTGTATTAATCACCTCTCAAATGAAGAAACAGCTCAACTTATGATCATTTTCATGCATAAGGGGGTGAACCCTTCCAGTATGCCCAGAGTGAAAGAGGCACATGCAGCTAGCAATGAGCTGGGTATAAATGTTTACCGTAATTATAAATTTGTCATGGTGTCTTTGGTCTTATTTCTATTTGTATGTATTTATTCATAAATACTTGTTCTATAATGACATATAATAACCCTCCCAGCCTAACTTCAAAACTTGACCTGCTTGCCCTATGCCACAATGTTGGCTCACTTTCCCTCTTCTATGGGTATTATTTAGGTTTTTGCATCCGAGAGCTGCCTATTTTGTGCCCCCACCACTCACTAGACTTCACAATACTCGGCAAGCTGCTGCATCGCATGATTACTGTGTGGCCGTTGGCAACTCAAAGGTGGGCTGTTTTGATAACTATTTCTTTCCTTACACCTTGAAGCTTTGTAACTCTCTGTCTTCTCATGTCCTTCCCAATAGCTATGATCTGACACATTTTAAAAGACAAGTTTTCACTTCCTTTAAAATTCATAAATACTTTCCAAGGTCTCTTGTTTTCTCTTTTATTGACCTCTTTATACTTCAATTAAGGCATGGCCTTGATGTGGACTTTTGTACGTGTCTGGAGCCTCCAACGTAAATATATATATATATACACACTAAATAATAAATCTTTTACCAACATCGTCATTTTAAGTTTGTTGAGTTGCATACTACCGTTTGCTCATAAATGCTTACAATAATTTCAAATTTGTAATGGTGCTTTTGGTCATATATTGTTTTTTACAAGCATCTGTTTGTAAATAATTACTCTATAATATTATATAGACCACAGGGTAAATCTTACACAACATCACTATCATGAAGCCTACTACTACCATTGTTTATGCAGAACATTTACCCAGTCCATCATGGCAACAGATGGTGATAATGCTGTCACTTGAAAGACTTCTGGAGAAAGCTTTGGTCAGATTGCACTGATGATTTTCAAGGCTTTGATGAGCCTGCAAGGCATATCCAAGACAACATTGTTGCTATGGGAAGGAAGACTGGATATGATGATCTAGAGGCAAAGGATGTTGAGAAGTTGTTTGCCTCCCATGGCAAAGAACAATCCAATGATGACCGGATGAAAATGGATGCACAAAGGGCTCAAGAAGAACCAGAAGCTGATGTTGAGACACCACCCAAGGTCATAACAACCAAGATCTTAGGAGAAGCACTTAAAACATTCTGACTTGGAATGACCATGCTGACGACAATGATCCTAACAGAGAACACAGCTCAGCTTTGATAAAAAAGTTGACATGATATCAGAAGCTACAGGGAACTTACAGAGGGGAAAAAAAAAAATCCTTCCAACTAAAAACCTGGACCATTTCTTCAAAGCCAAACATGAAACTCCAGCAAAGATCCCTAAGAATAGCCCACAGAAGGGTCTGGAAAACTGTTCACAGAATGGTCCCACAATCTTATCTTTAAATGAAGAAACTTCAGCCTCTTTTAATCTCACTGACTTATCCACCATTCACATTTAAAATCCCACTGATACAGCCAACGGATTAATGTCAAATTAAATAACTTACACTTAATTATACTGTGAATCTATCCTGTAAAAATGTTCACTGATAATTTTTTCAGTCAGTGGGAAACATGTTCTAAATAAAACACTAAATCCATAAATCTTCCACAGTTGATTTGTTATTCATGTACCACAGACCGTAAAAATTTTATATTTACATTACCTTACTGCTGGAATGTTTTACCATGGTTTTTCTAATCACTTGGAAATTTTTTCAGCCTTGTTTAACTAAAACACACATCTCTGATTTATTGTCCAAGACTGAGGTGCCAAGTCATAACATCACATCTATAGGAGAACCTGTCCTGATTTACATCGTTTTGATTAAAGTTACATTTTACAGGAATAAACTGACACTGTACATTAAAAACTTCCTGTGCATGAGCTTGAAGCCAACTCTTCCTTCCACTCCCTCACCTATGGCATCACCACAACACAATACACCAACATACGTACCTACAAAACTACAAAAAGGCCCCCTCTGAACTAGAAAAATACCTTCTGCTCAATTATCAATGCTTCTCTCGAGCAATTATAATGCCCTACTACGAACCACTACCTCGTCAGCTTCCTAGATTTTGTCTGTTGCA
Organism: Panulirus interruptus; assembly: GCA_032273725.1. Lineage (NCBI taxonomy): Eukaryota > Metazoa > Arthropoda > Malacostraca > Decapoda > Palinuridae > Panulirus > Panulirus interruptus. The sequence goes on from JAUTYZ010273946.1 coordinate 6,630, forward strand.
ACCTCAAAGGATGCAAGACTTACATGGCTCTCACCTTCACTGACTTCATCAATGCTTTCACCCTAAGCAATCATAAATCATCATCCAGAAAGCCATCAGCTTTGGGGCTGCAGAAAAGTCTCATTCCATGGCTTGCAGACTCCAGCAGAGAGTGGTGACATGCCGTTTGCTCCTGAGGGGCCACATCCACCTTCCATTCCCTCACCTGTGACATCACCATGAAATAATAAGTCCCTTGTGCTGCCTCATCCTTGTAAGTGATGCCCTAATTGATGCAAATACTCACTGGCAATACACTGAAGACTCTACCACTGATATCAGTGTTGACAACAGCTCTCCCAACTACTTAACCCTCCAGAACACCCTTAACAAGTCTCCAGACTTGGCCCAAAACTGACAACATCACCATTAACTGAACTAAGGCCTGCAGCCATGCTCTGCAGCCTTGTTTCAAACCATGTTCCATGCTCTACTGTTTCACTAGGCCCCAGCCCACTCTGAGCACAAATATAACATAAAATATTCACACAGAAACGTGAGATTACATTCCAAATAGTGTGGGACAAATGTCGAAAAATGGATTTAATTTTTACATTTATTTCACGACATGGCTTGCTGATATTTTTAAGTGGCATTTTTCGGAATACCGTGTTTTTGTTTCAGAGTAAACCATATGGGATTAGGCTAGGTTAGGTGAGCCTCTAGCCAAGCCATGTAAGCATTTCAGCAACGTTGATAAGAAAGGTACTATGGGATGGAACCATATTACGTCATATGTCTTACCCAGGGTTAGGTTACGGATGTATACTTTTTACGAATATCCTTTTTTCTCAACTTTTTTTTTTAAGAACTATTATTGTATTTGTAACTTCATAACAACTTTTTTCCAATTGCTTCAGAGCTTTAGCTTATGCAGTGCAACATTAATCAGTAGTGAAACACCTGCCCATGTTTAGCATAGGCGCCATCAACTAGATATCTGTTTTATATGTATAAATAAGGAATCATACAAGTGATTTGCTTTGGTAGAAAAAATGTAATTGTTAAAATAACTTATCATCTGTGACAATGAGTACAGTTTATTGTATTGGAAGTTATACTGTAGCCCAGTGGAGTTATACAAAAGGCTTATCATACAATAACCTAGTGATAGGGTAGTCGACTGGTACGGTAGTTTGATTGACTCATACAGAAAGGCCCATTACTGGACCCATGTGGTGATGATGGTGAGGGATCGTGATGGCTGTCTTAAGGTGGTAGTGATGTTAATAGTGAGGGCCTTTGATGGTGATGATGTTAGTGGTAATCCGTGATGGCGTTGATGGGTTTGATGTAGTAAGTAGTTTTGGAAAGGGATTGCTATTGATGGTGGCGAGACTGAGTGGTTGTAATGGTGTTGATGAGGAATTATAGTGATGTTTGAGGGACTTTGATGCTTTTAATGGCGTTGGTGTTAGGGGATTGACATAGTATTGTGCGAATTTGATGTTGGTGAAGAGCTAGGATGGTGGTGAGGAACTGTGACGAAAGTGATGTTGGTGAGAGAATCAAAGTGATGTTGGTGAGGGGGGGCCTTGATGATGGTGGTGTTCGTTAGGAACTGTTACTGTGGGTAAGTATTCAGGAGCCTTGTTGGTGATAGTAAGATGAGGGCCTGTGGTCATGGTGTTGCTGCTGTCAAGGGGGCATTAGTGGCAGTAGTAGTGGTGATGCCAGCGAGTTGCCCTCGGTATTTGTGGCATCAATAAGGGGCCATGATGATGGAGTTGGTCAGGAATACTGATGAAGTTGATCAGAGGCATTGATGTTATACAGCAGGTGAGGTGAGGGGCTTTTGTGATGGTGTTGGTGAGATGATGTGACGGTGAGGAGCCGCGACGTGATAGTTATGATGATGGTGATGATGTAGGCGGTGGTGAGGAGCGAGTAAGAGACTGCTTTACATATTGCTTAAAGAGGTTTTGAAAGGAGCATAGGTGGTGGTGGTGGTAAGGGGCCCATGGTGGTGTGATGAAGGAGGGTGATTGTGTTGTGTACGACTGTGGTTTGTCGTGACAAGCTGTGATGGTGGTGAGGGGCTGTCCGCGATGTTGATGATTTGGGATGGTGATGGTGGTGTTGGTGAGGAGGGGGCCCTTGGTGGTGGTGTGAGGGGGGTGGGGGGCCTTGGCAGTAGGGTGGCTGTTTTAGTGTGGCGCCGCCGCCGCCCCGCTGTCAGTGGTGGGTGGCGGGCGGCCGGTTAATAGCCGTGTGGTTTTACCCGAGGGTTGAGTGGCGTGAGAGGGCCAGTTTGGCTCCATGTTTTGTGTTTGATGACGTTTCAATTAAGTCTTGCCTGACTTACGAGTCTGCCTGCACTGCTAATTTTTTTTTTATATTTTGTTCTAAGTCAGGCGAGTTTCTCAAATGTAGTCATTCATTACTGTAACTGAATTTATTATCTATTAATCTTTTTATACTGACCGACATGGTACGGACAGTAGCAGCATGTCCCAATCATGGCCACATCAGGTGACGAAAGAAAATAGTATGAGAAGAAGGAATGAATATATTTATCAGAGCTCAGTAAGAGTGGAAATGTATAATATAGGAGGCGGGGAACGACGAAAAAGATGAAATTTCCCCACAGATTTATATGAATATCCTCATCGGGGAGGGATCGGCTGCCATTTATTTGGTACGGTGTGTTGCATGACTAGGAATTATCTTACCCCAAGGTTAGGGATAATGACAGGCCATCAACGCCCTCATGACAGGATTTGTACGTGTCATAGACAGCTGATAACCCTGTAGGACCATTGGGGTGGGGAGGATCAGTTTATATAGATTATCCTAATGCTTGGTTCTGACGGGTCTATGGATAGATGCGGGGATAGGATGGTGAGCCAGGACGATCTCTGTGTAAAAAGGTTAGGTAAGGTTGGGATGTGATGTTTGGTGCAGTGGACGGCGGTACTGACTAGGCATTTTGGAACCATTTAATGCTTTGTTTTTTTATTTAAATGACTTTGAATATCCTGTCTTTTTTATTACGTATATCTTTCAAGGAAAAAAAGTTTCATGTTATTTTGCTCAGACGGTTTAAAGGGAATTGTGAAACATTCTGATTGCAGTTGTGTTCTGGGAAATTCCCAGTCAATGCTTTTGGAGGAAGCTTTTACGAGCTGTGTGGTTTCCATTTTGATTGGACATTTTTGAAGTCATTCGTATTTCAGAGTATATTGTCTTAAGGAGATGTAAAGCGTGTGATTACTTTCGAGAAACATACAAGAGATTTTTTACATTAAAACTTGTGCGAAAATGATTTGGTTGCGTGCTGATTTCTCCTGTAAGACATGAAGTTGATTGATACGTGATATAAAGTGATATAAAGTTTATATAAAAAAACAAAACAGAAGAATCATCTCGGTCCTGTTTGTGATGTGTATTGGTCTGGCGTTGATCGTTGACGTTCATGATGGCCAACCGATTAGAATTAATC
>JAUTYZ010274168.1:0-10109 GCA_032273725.1 Panulirus interruptus
GTTATGGAGACTGTTGCTGTGGCCACCCCTTTGAGGGAGTTCCAATTGGAACAGGCATCAGAGATATAGATAGATAGTTGTCAAGGGAGAAGGAAGTTATTAAATTATGATTTATCATTAATGAAGGAAGTTATCAAATTATGATTCAATGAAAAATTTTCTATCTTGAAGAGTACTCATCAAACAAGAATAGAAAATATATATTTTGAATATATCTTACAATGATTTTACACAAGTAAGATTAGTACTTCTGTCCTTGGTACAGGGAAGAAAGAGTACTCCAGGAAATTGAATAAATCATTGATAAAAGTACTGTATCAACCATCAATTCACCATTCAATGAGTCACATTAACAATGATGTGGGGTCGATATCTTTCATGTTTCACTTGTTATCATATGATTATAGCAATAATAAGGATGAGCCAAGAGCAAGAAACTACATAAATGTCTCCAGAAGCAATGAAGATAGGCAGAACATGATAAACTTTGTCCTAATATAAAAAGCACATGCACCAAAACACTATATAAAAAAGGAGTCGACACCACCACCTGGGTAGACATGTCAACATCACGCTGTTTTGAGCACTTACCACTATGTTACCAATATACGACCACCACAAGTTTTTTAGTTTTTCCTGGTTAAGTCAAGGCTTATATCACTTGTTTCTTGCATTATTTTTCTTTAATGATGTTCTCTCATTTCATAATAGAGAAATAGTTAAGTTTACTTTATCTTTTCTCTATTTAAGACGTGATTTGGTATTTGGAAGACTGATCTGGTGAAAGAACTAAGGCAAAATAAATATTTTTCTTTGATTAGCTATTAATCGTTTTTTTTATATCAAACATTGTTTTATCAGCTCATTTAAACAAAACCTAGGCAATTTGGATAGCATACACTGTATTAATTTGGCTACTTTCAGCTGTTTTTAGCATATTTCCAGGTTTTGTTATGCTGGAAGCTTCAAATCCATTGTCATCATGAAAGAAATTGGCTGATTCATTTTTCAGCTTGATGGTGCAGATGCTGCTATCATTAACCCCATAACAGCAAACAAATGCCGAAGTGCTGGACCCATGACCAAGTTCATCCAGTATTCAGATCTCTTCCTCCAAGTTAAAGGTCTTCCTTACCCTCTTGACAAGTTCACTTGTAGGAAGGGTACTTGCTGGACCCTTAAGCTTAGGAGCAACTAGTACATGTGGGCACAAGCGAAGAATTATACGAGTGGAAAAATGATACATTCGTACTCAGTGAATGCTTGTAGAGAACTGACGCAGTGGTCAGCATGGCATGGGCAGCATCAGCATCACATGGCCAGGTGGGCTCGTGATGTATCATGATGGATCATGTTATATCAACCAGATAGGTTTATTTATATGCTTTAACTTTATCAAAATCATTGCATCCAGTCATGCTAAATCACGACATATTTGTATATGATTTTGAGAGAGAGTCAGCCTCTGAACATAGGGAAATGAAGGAGATGGACGAAACAATAGGCAATTGGGTATGAGATAGCATTAGGTCATGGTTATGTGCTGAGACTTAAATGCTTAAGCACAGTGCCAAAGCTTCAGTGGCTCTAGTATTTGAAATGGCTCATAATGATTTTTATTATTTCATATTTGGTAAAATTCAACAAAAATGCACTTAGGATTGTAAGAGCTACATCACTTCGGTTTACAAGGTTTCAAACATTTTTTAGCAAAACAGTCAATTTTTACAATATTCTTGAAACTTCCTTCTTGATGAGCACCCATTAAATATTATCTAATTTAGTTCGTTTCTGTCTGAATCATTTTCTCAGTCTTTCACATAAATTTAGGCTAAGAACGATATCTTTTGAAACTTTGTAATTCTGGGCCACCTTACCATACAAACTACCACTGATACTGAACACACTAACTCTTCTACAATTTTTAAAACCAAATCCACCCCACATTGCAGTTGCCCAGTCCTTTGGAACTCTAACCTCATTTAAAGCTCTATCATATACTGCATGATTACATACCCATCTTCTTTTACTACCCTTCTAGCAACTTTATATATTTTTTAATCCTGTCTACACAGTCTCACACACTCATGATTAATGTAACATTAAAAAAGTGATATAAAGTATCCAAGAACACAAAAGAAATAATATAACACTTTGGCCATATTAATTTTTTTTCTTCATTGTCTTCTTAAACATTACTCAGTCTTGCTCTAATTATATTTTCATGCTTCCCATCTGTTCTTTATCATTTAATGTTTTATCTTTTACAAGCTTTCTTACTGTTTATCTTGCACCATATTGGGATAAACTTAGTTTTCTATGCTGCACTTGGTGATATATCTGCCATAATATTCATTAAGGTTTCTGGTTGGTGTCCAACACTGTTGTATTTCTCCTACAGGTAGAATATGTCAACTGAAAAGTTTGGGAACAAAACGTTTTCAGTATGTGGATTATTACATAAAGCGAATACTGTCATGAGCATCTGTCAAGGAAAAGTACATAATAAATCAGAGGACTTGAGTCAGTTTGGTTTTATTATATTCTGCATATACATGTAATTCTTAATTCATGCATTAGTAAGAACCCACTGAAACGAGCTATATATAAGAGATATATAAGAAATACAGTCTATCACATTCACCTAGTATAAGTTGAATGTAACAAATGAAATTACCCTGCATCCAAGCATTTCTATATTATGTAGCACTTTTATTTCTACTAACCATTTTCATCAATATTTTTCTGATTATGTGAATTATCATTAAGTCATGAGTTAGCTATAAACCTACTCATTAGAACTGCTTTGAAAAATATTAAAAACAAATCAGATATACTGTATCATTTACTGAGCGTAATACGAGTTTTAAGATGGGTGCTAGCTTTGTCTCACTTGTTTCCCCAACTCATTAGCTTTTCCATTTACTGTACTGTACCAACCATTTTTGCTGTTATTCTTAAACAGATAATTATTAGTTCTCGCATTAGGTAAGAACTTACTGCAATGTGTGGAAAAACTATATGTAACATACAATTCACTCTAACATTCACCAATTATATATATATGTTTTTAACTGAAGGCAATTCAAACATTCCTGTTCTATGTAGCACTTCAATGTCTACACACTTTTTCCGTTATTTTTTGAATATGTGAATCAAAGCTAGTTTGCGAGTTAGGTAGGAACCTACCAGAGAAAAATGTGTAGAAAAAGTATATGAAAAGTAACATTTACCATAAATTTACAGTAAATATTTTTTCTTCATGCTTGATCGCCGTTTCCCGTGTTAGCAAGGTAGTGCCAGGAACAAATGAAGAAAGGCTGCATCCGCTTACAAACATTACACATGAAAGCAAGAGAGTGGATGTGAGCAAATGTAGACTCTTTTCGTCTGTTCCTGGCTGCAACCTCGCTGATGTGGGAAATAGCGAACAAGTACGAAAGAAAAAGAAAATCTATCCAACTCTTTTGTGGTCTACCTTTCCTCCTTATACCCTCTGTGGTACAGATTACTCACTTGAACAGCCTGTCACATGCTATGCATTCTATGACCATACTATCCAAAACGACTTTCACCAATTAACTTTTCTAATTTCTCCTTCACACCACACAACCTTCACACATCTTCAGTCTTCATTCTATGCATTCTCCTAATTCTAGCCATACTACACAAATCATTCATTCATATTGCATTTATTTTTTATTTACCCTGACCTATATACAATTAGATTTTGCATCCATACGTCAATACTAGGATGAGAACTCTTGTGCAAGCTTTTTGTACACTCTATACATTTAAAGTTTTTCCATTCACCAGATGTTTCTATGAAACTCTAATTTTTCTCCATTGCATGACTTTACTTTCAACTTCAGCTTTCTCTCTACCATCCTAATTAAACTTCATTGCCAAATATCTAAACTAAGCCACAACTTCCAGCTCTTCACAAGGCAAACTGATCTTACAATCTGACCTTCCCCTTCAAAAACTAGCATCTCAATCATATTCACCTCAGCATCCTCCTCCTGTACACATCACCGAATCAGCCCACCACTCAATCCATCTCTTCCTGTGATGCAGCTAACAACAGTGTCATCTGCATTCATCTGCATACAATTATCAGACTGTTTTATGAGCAATGCCACAATCCATCCATAAAAGCATTGAATAACCATGTTGAGTGAGAAGACTCTCATACAAATATGTGCATCTGCCTGCTCTATGGTGACTGAGAACACTATAATACACATACATAGATCTCCCTGCTTTCCTCCACCTCTCTATTCCCTTTTGCTTCCATCTTTTTTTTTCCCCCTTTCCTCTTATCCTTTTCCCAAACCCAATTTCTTTCCTCCCTACCTTATGTACTCTCTCTCTCTCACTCTCAGCTGCTTCGAGAAAGTAATTAAGAATTACTGTATCATTCATCAACATCAGGAATATTATAGGCATGGTAAGTTTATCCTTAGTATTGTCTTTATAACAAAAAGTGAAGAGATGCATGTCGTTAGTGATGAGATTCATGACATATTCATGTTCATTCTACCTTATGACTTTCCTATAAAAATTTCCTTCAGGCTTATCAATCCTGCAAGGTATTTTTTCTACCTGTTTTCCTGCCGGCGTTTGCTAGAGGGAGTGAAGGGTGGGGAGAGAGCCTTTGATTTGCTATCCTTTTCTTGTACTACTTACAATTTTTTTTTGATGTGTGTGTGTATGTGTGTCTTAAGGCCAGAATAAATTTGTTTTAGATATATTTTTGGTACATGAAGCACTTAAAAACAGATGGAATTACACAATACAAAGAATGATATATAACAAGAGAAATAGTCATTCCAGTGGTTTCTCTTTATTGGTCTCACAAAACTATTCTTAACTTCACATGTCCCATGAAGACCATACCTGAATGCACGTTTAAAACAGTTCCCACGAGATCACTTCCCCGGTGTCGCTGGCTCCATAAACAATCCATGGCCTGACGAGCTTTCTCCTCAAAGATGGAATCACCTGTAAGCCGTGAAAGGGCAGCAAACTCTAATATTATTGTTCCAGCGCAAGCAGTACAAGTGTCTCTGGAGCTCTGCAGTTTTGGAGATTTCATACCATACTTCAGGTTAACCTGGAAGAAAAATTCTTATCATTGTGTTGTCCACTAATGTTTTATATCTACTTCCAAATTATTTCCAAAGTCTATGATCCCTCCTCAACTCCCACATCCTCAGACATCTTTAATCTAAGTCCTCTTTCTAATCATCAGTATGGCTTTCATAAGGCAAGATCCATTGGTGATATTCTTTCCTATCTTACTCATGTCTGGTCTTCATCTCTGAAAGACTTTTGGGGAATCCTACGTAACTGCCCTTGACAAATCCAAAGCTTTCATTAGGGTGTGGCATCAAGGTCTTATTTATCTCTAAGCTCCTCTCTTTTGGCTTCCCTCCCTCATACCTAGCTTCCTCTCTAGCCGATCTATCACTGTGGTTTTTGATGGATCAAATTCTCCCCCTTTCTCAATTAACAGCAGCATCCCTCAAGGTTCTATCATATCTCCTTTTTATCAATGATTTTCTTTCTTCTACAAATAACTAAATGCACTCATATGCTGATGACTCAACTCTGCATTCCTCCACTAAGGAAATTTGGATGCTAATGGTGACTGGTAGGTATAGATAGTAGTTGGTAGGCAACCCCCAACCAGGAAGGCATATTAACTGCACTACCCAACTAGGTACTGGGAGGGTTAGTGATGGCTGAGTAGTGAGCCAGCACTTCAGTGGTTGTCAAATTGCACTCCTTTAACCCAGATCGCTGTCTTTTCTTTCTGCCTCACCCACACATGGACTACTGGTATTCTGTCAACAAACATTCAATCTCTCCTTGTCACAAATAACAGTTGACAACACTAAACTCACACAACTCATTCTTCGCAACTCTAGATTTTCCTGCGCTTTGCACTATCCCTGCCTTTTGGCAAAATGGTATGAGTAATAGATACAAACACAGACATCCCACCAGCTACCCCTCTCAGCACATTCACATCCAAGAGTCTCTCTTTTGCACACCTATCAAATAGTACATAATCCAATACTGCCTGCTTGCCATCTTTCCTACTAACCCACGTATGTTATTTTTAAACCAGGTATTCATAATCACCAGTCATTTTTCAGCAAATAATTCCACAAATTGTTCACCATTCTCATTCAGTTCAAGATGTCGCTGTAGAAAGGCAAAGTATCAAAGGTGTGGAAAAATGCAAACATCATACCCATCTATAAAAAGAGACCAGGAACAGCTGCTGAACTATGGACTAGTCTCATTAAAAAGTGTGGTTTGTAAGGTAATGGAAAAGTTAATCAGAAAACAAATAGATGTCTTTCTACAGAGGAGATGCAACATGGTCTTAGGGAAAGGACATCATCTTAGATTTCTACGAGAGAGTTAGCTCTCTCTTATACCTGCCAAAAAGCATCTGACACAGTACCCCATGGGAGGCTGATTAAGACTTAGAAATAACATTCCCCCTATAAACTGAATATAACAGCATGAAATATAATATATCCAAATCTGTTAGTCATACCAAGTATTCTGAAAGCCATTCAGTAACAATATTTCTAACTACTTTACTAAAACACTGATTAACCTTGGCATGCGGAATCCCTGTAGTAGTGTTGAATGCCGGCAAAAGTCTCGTGGCCAGATCTCGTGCCATTGTAAGGAGCTCTCCTCTATACCACCCTAATGCCCCATACAGCTGTAAAAGAAGGTATCATAGTCTGTTAACATTTATACTATGAAGTTTTCAAACTGCACTTCTTTTATGAGACCCAAGTACAGACAAACACATTAATGAGTCAGTTTGGTCACTTACGCAAGTTTACAATGGAGAAATATTCACCATACAGTAATAGAGTGACACTTACATATAAATCAAATCTATTCCAAGTGAATTTCTATGAGAATCTGTACAAATGGTGTTTAACAAAATGCAGGAATATCCCAAAAATCTGACTTTCTGGAAGTTCAAATTCTCATAAATTCAGACATTTTCAGGTTCTCAATTTTCAACTACATTCATCAAATAAGTACCAATTAAATTGAAATAAAAGGGAGTTTTCAAAAATGAAAACCTGTTTATCTCTGGACAGTATCCTGCAACTCTCTACCTTCTCAAGTCTTTCCCAATAACTAGGACTTGGCACATATTAAAAGACAGGTTTCTCACTTCCTCCAAAATTTGTAAATACTTTCGCTTGTGTCTTCTTTTCCCCCATTCATAATCCTCTCTATATTTATATTAAGATCAAGTCTTGATGTGGACTTTGGTCCACGTCTAGGGGGAAAAAAAAAATCTGAGACTATCTCAAAGGATCTCTGGGGGTATGGAGTCTCCCAACCCCCCTCATTCTAGTGAAGTTTATGCTTCTCATCGTACACAAACCATCTAAACAGCAGCTGTGGCATTAGCTCATTCTGGGATATCCCTCCAATCAGCAGCCACCACCCAGCAATGACATGATCAACCCACCAGCTACCAAGCTGCACAAGCCAAAAACCTCATACTTCCAATGACAAGGATGTCATCCCAATGATAACCAATGTCAGTAAACATAAAAGTTTTTCAAAAGAGAGGAGAAAGAGAGGTGGTTAGCACTAACGGAAAATTTCTCATGAGAAACCAAAAGGAGAGAGGGAGCGTTTCACTTTTCAAAAGATTTTCTCTCCAGGGTCGTCTCTCCCACAAGCAAATAAGAGCATAATGACATGGAGGTAGAGAGTAAAGAACTTCTCAACAGGAAAAACATGACCAACTATACACCCAAGGCTTATCTTATGGTGCCTAATTGATCCTGCATTCTCTTTTACCTCTGCATGGATCTTTTCTTATTTTTAACTCTGAACATGGAGATGGAATGTTCAGCCAGTCCCACTGTTCAAGGGATAATGATGCCTGTCTGAGACGAGAAGCTATACATAACTGGGAATGAAGTTAAAGTTGAAAGACATATATGAATTGATAGAAAGATAGGTATATATACAGATAAACAGACAGACAGACAAATAGATATATATCTATCACTAAATGAAGTGTTTACTCCCAATTCATTTTGCAACAAAAATTAAATAACCAACAGTATATATTCTTCTAGATATTGCTATATCAAAAATTTTTATTGCATGAAGGGAAACTTCCTCTGGCATAACTTCACTGTTTACTTACCTGTGCCCTTATCATAAAATCAATGTTCTTTGCTTCCATTTCCTGACATTTCAAAACTCAGTTCAGCTAAAAAAATACTCCACTTTCCAAAGCATCTTAAATTTCAGCAGATTTAGTGTGCACTTCTAAAACGTTAAAGATGCACCCTGCATGCTTTTGGATATGTATACAATATCATTGCCTTCAATGAATTTGTTGTACATTTGCCAAACAATAAAATGGATACCTGGTTTAGTTGCAAATATACAAAAAAAGGTATCTGATCAACCTGATTAGTAATTAAAAGTATGGTGAAAATTTCTTAAATTACCCACCTGATTAAGATGTTCAGCCATCACATGACCAGATATCAATCCACCAACCATGCGGATGTTTGTTTCAAAAACCGACACCACCACATCATTATCAAAGGATACATCTCTTACCACCAAACGAAGGGCTCGATCAAACTCTTCTATATCCCCCATCACAACCAAAGTATCCAAGGCATCAACCAATGTCAAAGAATAGCTGAAAAATGTATCTTTTTGAGCATGTAATTTCAAATAATATCAATATCATTTGGAAGGTATGCCATACTATCATGTAAGTTCATTTTATTGAAAGATCATTGTGATTTAGCTACGAGTATAAAGTACATTACTGAAAAGAAAAATAATATTCCTTCCCAGGCAGGCACTTACTTTCCTAAAGTGTCATCTATATCCCCTCTCGACTGTTCCACTTCTCTCCATCTTGGCTTACAAGTGAGGGGCATCAACTCATCTGCTGGGTATGCATTGTCCTGAAGAAAAACAATATTTACATGGCAGTTAAAAATTTCACATCTGATCCGTAAATAAAAACATCCCAAATGTGATACCAAACTATTAAGCAGTATATTCTATTGCATGATACTAACTACGAAAAATACTTCCAGAATGAGGATACAGTTTCAACCTTAGAAAATGTACCAATGAAACAAAAAGCAGAATGATAAACTTTGTGAACCATGTCAGTGGACTAATCAGAACAACAAAACTACAGTGGAACATGACTGAGTTCTAATCAAATCTAAGTCAAACAACTACCAGACCTTTCCCTTGCTATACATGTAGGATGCATTCCTGGAAAAATGTGTATACAGTAAATCCACTCACCGTGAACCTATTGGTACAGAATGTGCAGAAAATTTAGATGCATTTCCAACAATTTCCAATGTCCCATGGAAAAAAGTGTGTGAATGTTAACTTTGTAAAGATGATCTGCACAAAGAACGTTGCACATATTGTACTTTGAGGTGTATGCTTTTTTTTTTTCCATTCCAAACAAAAAAGGCTTTCATGTTTTTGTATTCCTAGCATCCTCACACAAAAGATACTTGACACCACCCTCCAAAACAATGTTAAAAAAGTACTTTATCAATTTCATAGCTGGCTGTCATGGCAGAATAACTCACAATGGCTTCACTTGTAAAACATAAATTCTACAGTTAAGTTCTTTCTCCAACCTCATCAATCTCTTCCTTCATGACCACCCATTACTGCATGCAAATCACAATATGAAGGTCCTTTCATATGCAGATGACCTTCCAATTACATCACAACACCCTGACACCACAGTAACAGCAACAACTACACTACACAACTGGAACACTGGCTCACCAAAAACATAATGTCTTAAGTCGCTCTTTTAACCTCAGACAGACACGAATCCAGCTCACACCCTCCAGCCACCATGAATAAATAATCACTCCCACTGAGCAATACACCAACCATTCTAGGTGTCACATGACACACAACATTCACTACTTACATCAATAACATCAACAAAAAAGAAACACACAAAACAAAATGCCCTCAGAACACAAACTGGCACCATTTGGCCAAGTAAAAGAATCCCTAAACATCCCAAA